>JAOYSI010033294.1:0-30346 GCA_025775065.1 Hiodon alosoides
ATGTGATAGGATCTCTGTGTGCTGCATGGTCAGGTAGAGTATAATGTGATAGGATCTCTGTATGCTGCATGGTCAGGTAGAGGAAGATGTGATAGGATCTCTGTATGCTGCATGGTCAGGTAGAGGAAGATGTGATAGGATCTCTGTGTGTTGTTTCACTCTCCCTCTCCTTTGTAATTATGCCTTCTTCCTAAGGGCTTCATCACAGGTTTCACACTGCACCTGCTAGCTGTCAGGGAATCACTGTCTCACAGATAAGGGGACAGACCTTTACTATAGTTCTTCAAAAGTAATCCATACAATCTCACAGCCACTGCTGTGCACAAACCCCAACCCTGCTGTCAGCTAAAAAGCCCTAGAGAAAGGCCCAATTCAAGCCCTGACAAAAGGGAAACATGGATGTCCAAATGAATCAGGAGACAGCATGCCAGAAACCTCCCTATTCTATCTCCCTAGGCTGGTTACTTCGGACTGTTTGCTACATCGCAAATGCCAGAGAAAAATTCGTATGTTCGTTTTACCTCAGAAGATGCTGTGCAGTGCACAGAAAGGACTGATGTTCTTCCATCTCTCATAAAATATGACACTTAAGTCACACATATGTCATAAGTCTTAGAGAAAATAAAACATCACGGAAAATTAAGGATTATGAGGACTACCAATCTGAGTAAAAATAACTATTAAAATGGAGGGATGTGATCAAACAGCTCCTACCTTTCTGCCTGTTGTAATATGTTTGATGTGATTAAACAGCTCCTAACTTTTTGTCTGTTGTATTCTGTCGGATGTGATCAAACAGCTCCAACTTTTTTGTCTGTTGTAATCTGTCTGATGCGATAAAACAACTCCTACCTTTCCTGTCTGTTGTAATTTTTTCTATACGATCAAACAGCACCAACCTTTCTGTCTGTTGTAATCTGTCTGATGTAATTAAACAGCTCCTACCCTTTCTGTCTGCTGTAATCTGTCTGTTATGATGAAACAACTTCTACCTTTCTGTCTGATGTGATCAAACAGCTCCTACCCTTTCTGTCAGTTGTAATCTGTTTGATACGTTCAAACAGCTCTTACCTTTCTGTCTGTTGAAGCCAGTGAAGAAGACTGGAGCAGAGGTCTGCTCCATTGAATCCTGCCCACCTTCGCTGGGAGGCACCTCCCTTGCCCCCTTTTCTTCCAGGATGGGCTGCTCCACCTTCGGCGGTGTTGGTGTCATAACGCTGATGGGGAGGGGCTTGTCAGACACCCTGTGTTCCTCATTAATGGCGATCTTGGCCTTGTCGTTTCCTGCCGGTTTCTCGCTCGGGGTAGGGGGCGGCGGGGGGACAGGGGAGTCCTGCTCTCTTTTGGGGCTCTCCTCGGAGGCGGAGGAGGCGTCACAGGACTCCAGGATGAGCTCGCTGTCCAGCTCTGCCTCCCGCTCCTCCCGCAGGATACTGTACTTGGCGGGCGGGGTCAGAGGGGTGGAGAGGGCGGCAGTGGGGACAGGGCCTCCTGGTTGGATGAAGCTCATGTAGCCGCCACTGGGGGGATGCTGGCAGGCCTGGGGCTCATCTGGCACCACCTCTATCTCAGAGTCACCGGATTCGGCACTGCCATCCTCCTGGTCCTGGGTGGCAGGCAACGTGGAGGCAGGAGACCCAGCAGCCCCGGCCTTATCCCCTTTACCTGCTGGAAGACTGGACTCTGAGGGGCCACTGGCCAAAGGCCGCCCACAAACGACACTCCGATCCTGCACTGAGCTCAGCTGCCTCACCCCACTGGCTTGGAACAAGGGGTCAGATGGATACTCTTCCTCTGCAGGGATGGAGAGAGAGAGAGGGAGAGTTTAACACTGGAAGTCAGAAGGAGACAGGGATACCCAAGTGCTCACACTGTGGTTAACCAGAGGTGGAGACAGGGACACCCCAATGCTCACACTGTGGTTTACCAGAAATGGAGACAAGGACATCCCAGTGTTCACACTGTGGTTTACCAAAGATCTTTATTTCAATTATTGTTATTGTTGTCACTTTCTTGTGGTTTTTAAACTGTTTTATATACATACATTTACATTTATGTGAAACATTTTCTACTGGTTCCCTTGTAACTCTTTTACTAACCTGTCCTATGTCTGTGGCAATATCTCATTGCCTCAAAATAGCTTTTACCCTCTAGTTCCTCTGGCTTTTATCGTTTTAACATATAGTGGGTTCTCCCTTTATTGTCTGCTATATGCCTTGTTGTGCCTGTGTTCCTAATAATTTAATCCTATTGTATTTTTTAGGTTTTTACTGTACTGCGTCCTTGGATTCCTTGAAAGGCGCTCTATGACTATAATGTGTTATTAATAACTTATGATGAGGTGTTACCTGTGAAGGGGGGTGTGCAGGAGCCAGGGCTGTCGTCCTCAGGCTCCGACAAGGTGACGGTGGGGACTCCCTCCAGACCCAGGCTCAGGATGCTTTCCCTTTCGGACACAGAAATCTGTGGGGGGCACTGGTGGTCCAGCTCAGCGGGTGTCTCAGTCAGGGTGATCTTGATAGGGCTGGCGGTCCGGGGCGTGCCCAGGGTCCGGGAGGACTGGTAATCGGACTGCTCCTCGTCCGACAGGTCCTCCACGTAGGGGAAAGAGTCCGTATCCAACGCTGGGCCTAATGTCTCCACTGCTGCTGAGGGTCCCTTCTCCAGGTAGCACCCCATGGTGCTCTCTCCCCAGCCCTCCAGAGGGCGCTGCAGCTCCTGTTCTCCATGGCTGATGTCCATGTAGTTGTACGCCTCCATCTTCTCAGATTCCAGCAGGTTCTTGGCCACGTCGATGGACTCTCCGGGGGTCATCTCGATTCCAGAGTCGGAGCTGAACATGCCATGCGACTCCATGCTGGGAATCCGGTCTTGGAACGAGGTCTGCTTCAAGTCACCGGAAACATAGGGCACCTCCGGCTGGCCGGAGAGGAGAGAGGTGTAGAGGTCATCGCCAGGGGACTTCTTTAGCTGGTTCGGATAGTCCAGATTGGCTGCAAGGAGAGACATGGATTCAGTCATATGTGTGTGTGTGTGTGTGTGTGTGTGTGTGTGTGTGTGAGAGTATGTAAGTGAACAGTGTGTGTGTGTGTGTGTGTGAGTGTGTATGAGTGAACTGTGTGTGTGTGAGTATGTAAGTGAGCAGTGTGTGTGTGAGTGTGAATGTGTGTATGTGAGTGTGTGTGTGTGTGTGTGTGAGTATGTAAGTGAGCAGTTTGTGTGTGTGAGTGTGTGTGAATGAACAGTGTGTGTGTGTGTGTGTGTGTGTGTGATTATGTAAGTGAGCAGTGTGAGTGTGTGTATGTGAGAGTGTGTGTGTGTGAGTATGTAAGTGAGCAGTTTGTGTGTGAATGTGTGTGTGTGTGTGTGTGTGAGTATGTAAGCGAGCAGTGTGTGAGTGAGTGTGAGAGAGTATGTAAGCAAGCAGTGTGTGTGTGTGAGTGAGTGTGTGCGTGTGTGTGTATGTAAGCGAGCAGTGTGTGTGTGAGTGTGAGAGTGTGTGTGAGTATGTAAGCGAGCAGTGTGTGTGTGTGTGTGAGTGTGTGCTTGTGTGTGTGAGTATGTAAGCGAGCAGTGTGTGTGTGTGTGTGTGTGTGTGTGAGTACGTAAGTGAGCAGTGTGTGTGTGTGAGTGTGATAATGTATGTGTGCTTGTGTGTGCTTGTGTGTGTGAGTATGTAAGCGAGCAGTGTGTATGTGTGTGAGTATGTAAGCGAGCAGTGTGTGTGTGTGTGAGTATGTAAGCGAGCAGTGTGTGTGTGTGAGTGTGAGAATGTGTGTGTGCTTGTGTGTGTGAGTATGTAAGCGAGCAGTGTGTGCTTGTGTGTGTGAGTATGTAAGCGAGCAGTGTGTGTGTGTGTGCTTGTGTGTGTGAGTATGTAAGCGAGCAGTGTGTGTGTGTGTGTGATTGTGTGCATGTGAGAGTGTATGACTCAGCACAGTGAGGAGGCAGGTGGGCGCGGCTCATTCATACATCATGAACAGAAGCCATTTGTGGTTTGGGCAGCGTTATACAAACGTTGATTGTTCCAATACAAACTGGTGCCGACTGCGCCAAATCCCCTTTGTGGAGGAGCGGCTTTTTTCCACTCATGTCAAGGGTTGTTTTTGTGATCTCTTCCGTTACCATGTCTGGCTGTCTTTCAAGCCAGCACACTGTTATTCCTTTCTTTCCTGAGTTATTGGAAAACCCATTTCTAAATTTTGTGAATACAGAGACCATTTGACACAAATGAGGTCAGGTCTAATGGTAAGCCATGAAGCAGTTAACCCTGCCCGCAGCTGTAGCTGATAAAAGCATAATCCCCTTTAGCCATCACTCGACACTGACAAAGTCACATATAGAAATCTGATTAACTGTCATGCTAAAAAATACCTAATAACAGAGAGGTAGCAGACACGACAATGGAAGCTGTAAGTGTGATGGAGGTAGGCTCTTCTCCAGAGAAAGGCTTTATAGGATTAAAAGGCACACACAAGATCACCATGGTGATCCAGTGACCTCAGAAATGTGGCAGACAACACCGCGAGCACAGGTGAAACAGCAGACTGAGCTGTCTGCTTTTCCACGTCAGCCCTAGTTTGAACAAAACCTTCTGTCCCACCTCCACTATCAACTCACTTTACACGTCACACCTTGTGTGGACAACACCTTCTCTCCCACTTCCACTATCAAATCACTTTACACGTCACGCCTTGTGTGGACAACACCTTCTCTCCCACCTCCACTATCAACTCACTTTACACGTCACGCCTTGTGTGGACAACACCTTCTCTCCCACCTCCACTATCAACTCAATTTACACACACTATTTTCACCAAAATTTAATTTTTCTTCACTGTACAACCTTCCAAAATCACATTATGTTTAATTTTAGGTGTTAAATTAGGTATATATATTATGGACCCTACCAAACTCATACCCACAACCTTTTAATACATATCAGGGCCAAAAATGAACACCCGACACTGACAAAGTCACATATAGAAATCTGATTAACTGTCATGCTAAAAAATACCTAATAACAGAGAGGTAGCAGACACGACAATGGAAGCTGTAAGTGTGATGGAGGTAGGCTCTTCTCCAGAGAAAGGCTTTATAGGATTAAAAGGCACCTGTTAAATAATGATTTTTTTTTCTTTCTTACACAACACAGAAGGGATCTTTAGAATTCCCCGAAAATTCAATACGGAATGCAGGATACAATTCAAAGTGATATCATTGGCTCAGCTTTAGCGAACTTTGCACTAACTGCTTAGCACTTAGCTAAGTATTAAAACGGTAATTACCAATTACCACATCGTCGTACTACAATGTTCCATATTGCAACCAAAACAAGGTAATAGTTGCTGCTAAATTAGTAGTAAGCTAAATTAAGGTATTTTTCGAACGTCCAACTCTTCGTAAAGACTAAGAATTTCAGTACCATACTAACAGAGATAGCCTAATTATTTAGTAATTGAATCGAACTTAAATGCCTCAATTATCACATGGTTAGTTTCAATATGAATACTGATTAGTAAGAGCACATTTAGTAAAATGTGACTGCTAATCACAATTTTTGCTTTCCTGTGGTCATGGAACAATAAGTTACAGTGAAGAACAGTTGCACGGAGTGTGCTAATAGTTGTGGACATGGAATAGGTGGTTCGTCACAGTCCATAGCAAGGTTGTGGAGTACTCAAAATACCACAGCGCTGCTGTCCCCCGCACAGCAGCACCACCATCAGTTGAGCACTCTCCGAAGCCCTGATGTTAAGCATGCTACAACTTTACACAAGTTTATATCGTACTGACAGCCTATTTGTGCATCCATTCAATTTAATAACTGCTTAGACCAATAAAGGATCGGGGGAGCCAGAGGCTAAACTAAAAGGCAGAACGCACGGATCAGGATGCACCACCTAATAGAATTAAGTACGTAATGCCAGGCAATAACGAAGATCTTCAGATGAGAAAAATACTCTCAGATGAGGTGCAATAGCAGTGCAAGTCCATAGTTCACCTTCTCAGCATAACTTTGCTCATTAATGTAATGCGTTTAATTATCTGAGATGTATCATTAACCGATGAACATTAATATGATATGCAACAAGATAATGTTCACATTTATTTTCCTCACAACTTACAGAAGGTTCGCCGTCGTTAAATTAATTTTAACATGCCATGTCTGCAATTCTGTTAGCTGTATGTCAGTTTAATGCATGTCTCTGAAAGCAGCATGAACCCTTGCATGGGAGTACAGTATGATATAAATAAAAATGCTGGAGCTGCTCAGAGTGTGTGTGTGTGTGTGTGTGTGTGTGTGTGTGGGAAGGCGGCTCTACAGAAAGAGAGTGCCCATGTGGTACAAACAGACATGCTACACTGATGCTATTCGCTCAAACTCTTCTTAGGGTTGTACAATATTAGACAATAAATATATGTTGTACTGTTATTTTGCTGATATATTTTAGCTGTGCTCTCCAAACCATTAAACTATGGTGCGCTGCCACACCAACATTTTCACAGTTTTGTAGCCTTAGCAACAGCCTTCCGGTTGGTACTTGTGTCAACCATAGAGCTTTTCAAATATATAGCGATCATCTATATATCTCACGCGCACACACCCTGCTTGCAAAAAAATGTATAAATAAATAAACGACGAAAACCCTCACTCTCGATATCTCAATATTTTGTCAGTACTTAACCAGAGCAGTAAGGGCACCTATAGTTTGTAGATGGAGCGCTTAAGAAAAAGTAATGCATGGAATTATTTCACAAGAATAACACCTGTCACAGTTAAATGTAAACCTGAAAAATGTTAAATTAGTAAATAAAAGATCAATGGCCTGCTCACAGAGAAGCTAACTGGCTATGACTGTTAATTACAGTGGGTGGGATGGCTGCTGTACGTCTCCACACATTCGCTGTGCATGCTATTCATAAATTGCAGTTACAGCCCTCCGGAATTATTGGCACCCTACGTAAATATTAACAATAGGTTGTGAAAAAATGATATTGTTGTTTATCAATCGGCAACCAATTCTTAGAAACCCTTATGAAAAAAATCGAATAGATATATATTCCGATTAAGATTTTACTTTTTAAAGTTTATTTGATTTGTTGGGAACTCTTAAGTAGTCATCCATGACTGTGTCACTGGGGTATAAATATGAGGTGACACACAGGCTACACTCCCTTAGTCATCCATCAACTTGCGAAAGGCCAAAGGACACACAAATTAAATGAGTCAAAGAACTTCACAAATCAGGCAATGGCTATTAAAAGACAGCTACTCGCTTGAAAATACCCATCTCCACTATTAGGGCATTAATTAAGAAATTTTGAACAACTGGAGTCATGACGAACCTGCCTGGAAGAGGACTAATTTGAGTGCAATTTGCCCACACACAGGGTGGAAGATGATTCAACCAAAGATTGTTGGAGAACACAGCTGGAGAATTGCAGAAGTTACATCCTGGGGACAAGTCTCCAAAACTGCAATAAGACGCTTTTTCTATGACAACAATCTATATGGAAGGCTTGGCAGAAAAAAAAAGCCTCTGCTGTCACCAAACCACAAATGTAAGCACCTGGAGTTTGCAAAATGCCATTTTATTGGAACTGGCTTCTATAGTCTTGAGACTAAAATAGAGATTTTTGGAAACATACACCACAAGTGGATTTGGTGTAAAAAGAGCAATGGTCATGTAGAAAGTCTCCACTGTGAAATCCAAATGTCTTTGGAACCTGGTTAGGATACATTTTATCATGAACCCCATCATGTACCAGGAGATTTTAGGCCAAAACCTGCCTGCCCCCGCCAGGAGGCAAAAACTGGGTTTGTCGTTGGATCTTCCAGCATGATACAAAGCATACCTCCAAACCCACACTAAGGTCTCTCTAATTATCTTGCTGATGGGAAAAACGTTTCTTAAGGACTTGACTCTCAAGCATTGTAGGAATGAGAGAGCTATGCCACTGCTGATTATGTTCTGGGGAAGGGGAAAACAGAAGCCAGTGTCACATGACCTGGGACCCGAGGGAGCGGTCATGCCATCATATTTTATTTTCCAAGCCACTGTAGCACCACAGCAATCGTGAAGACTGATGGTTAACATTTCTATTTTAGGTTTCCACAATTATGATAACAACCCAACATTCTATATCAAATACGGAATATGAAACATCGCTAATGGGTAACCATACCTATGACTCTACATGAGCAGATTGACATCACTCATACTACGCACAAGGCCTGACAATCAGTTTCACCTAACTGGGCGCTGGAATGATTGGCCCCAGATCTAGCCCAAAGCACTTTATCCCAAACCTAGGGCACTGCGCGTCCACAACGTTCAACCAAACTGAGAACCTACTGAACATGAACGGTGTCACCCAGACCACTGCACTGCAGATGCCTGTGACTGACACATCCCGGAACAAAGAAGTGGCCTGCCGGTTTGTGGAGTAGCCAGTGATGTTTTTAGGCAGTGGCAGCCTGCTAAGCTGATAGACTATCTTTACTGTCACAGTGAGCCACTAGGAAAGCCTCTGTTTGGACAGGGCTTGGCCCTGCCAATGAGATCCATAAGAGATGAACAGCTGTTTGGTCTGGCGTAAACTCTCCGCTGGGCACAGCGTGTGGAGGAGACTCTCTGTCTGACTGGAAGGTTCCACTCACTGGTTCACATGGGATGATGAAGCCATCTTAGGTATAAAAAAAAAAGGACGCAGGAAATGCCTGAGAGTGGTCAAAGCCAGCTCAGGGAGACCGTGATCTTGCGGTTGCAGTTCAACAGGAGGAACCACACTTTGGCAGAGCGCTGCGCACAGAGCGCTTAGCTCTGTCTGGAGAGCATTCTGTGAGTCAGGGACAAGACCCCAGCCACTGAGGTCATGCTTCCTGTGGGATAAATCACACAAGAAACGTAATAACTAAAAATACAACACAACTAAGACAATCTTGCAAAACTATGTTTTACCCAAAACTTGTTAGACCCTGAAAGGATCATGCGGGTTGTAAGCTTCTTGAGGCAAACAAGCCTCAGCGGGGATTGCTAACACGCAAAATGTACACTAAAACTACAATACACCTTGTTCACACAGAGGTGAAGTAACAACATAAAACATTTACACGCAGTGTTTTTAGGTCTTTCAAACCCATAGAAAAGGCAAACTAGGAGATATATGAATAATTAGTACTCAGCCTAGATTTCTCAGCTTTGTGTCTGAAGAAAAAGAGACAGAACTGTCATGGCCACTGCATTTTATAAGACAGTCACATGACACCCAGCACTTTTGTGAAATTTGGCACAACTCCTCAAATTTCTGGGGTTCCTAAAGGAAAAAAGTGAAAACCCAAAAGTGACAGTTAATTTTTTCCATTTGAAAGGGAATGGCGCTCAGTTATCAGTTTAGCTTAATAAATGAGATAAAAGTGTAAAACGCTAAGATATGAGTCCAGTGCAGGAGTCACTGTTAAAAAGAATAATTTATTAAAGTCAATGCAATAAATAATGTAATAATGTAGATTTTAAGGACTCAAATGACCTCTTGAAGTCCCTTCTGTTCAGGCGTTACCAGTGACAACTGCTGACAGGAACAGAATACCGTGAAAGTGATGCTGGCCTCACTGCTATCTTAGAATAGAGATGAGGACGTGGGGAGATTACAACAGTAAAAAAAAAAAAAAGAAACGATTTTAAAATAGCACAACCAGCACGTCGGTTTGTGTGTTTCCAAGATTTGTCATAATGCCTGGGGCAGCAAACAATTTACTTGACAAGTGTGTTAATTCTGAACGCAGGCATTTATCACATCTCATAGTCCAGAAGGAGCAGAATTACACTACAGCATTGCCCCACATCTCCTCTTGTTTCTAGGAAAGAAGTTCAATTTTTAGAGATGGAAATTTGAACATTTAAATGTATTAGCTCTGACAAAACATTGAATAATGTGATTGTCTAGTCTTGTCACAAGTCTTGTTTAAGATTTTATATCATAAAATGTATTTAATTGCTTATGATTTAATGTTTCATACATCATATACTTAACCCTAACCCTTTCAGATATTTATTCATACTTAACCAGGACACTTCCTGAATATACACTATATGGACAAAAGTATTGGGCCACACCTCTTAATCATTGAATTCAGGTGTTTCATTCAGTCCCATTGTCACAGGTGTATAAAACCAAACACCTAGCCATGCAGTCTGCCTTTACAAACATTTGTGAAAGAATGGGTCGTTCTAAAGAGCTTACTGACTTTGAGCGTGGTGCTGTAATAGTATGCCACCGTTGCAAGAAGTCAGTTTGTGACAAAGGGGGACCTACTTGATATTAATGCCTATGGATTTAGAATGGGATGTCATAAAAGCTCCTGTAGGTGTCATGTGTAGGTGTCATGTGTAGGTGTCCCAATACTTTTGTACTTTTGTTTCCATATAGTGTACATTTCTGGAAGTTTATTTAGATGATCACTCATCCACGTCACCCTGTGAATCCATGGCATCTTAGCAAACATCATATATTTTGAGCTACAAAACATAGCCAATTGTATGACTTACAAGACAATTTAGACACACTAAAGTTTATACACTAAAAGAAATTTAAAACAGTGGAAAACAGCGATTAAATTTCCAATGCCTCTAGAATGTCAAGAATGCATTTCATGGTAACAATGCAAAATATAAATTCGCTATACTCTGGTTCAACTCAGTGCCGCTAACAAAACAATGAAAATCAATAGTAAGATCACTAGCTCTGCCAGGTGGAATTCAGGGAATTATTTACAATAGTTTGTTAATCAACAGCAAAATACGTGCTTCTAAATGCTGCTAATGTATCTGTTACACCAGATTTAAATTTTAATTTATATATGTCAATAAGCCACAGTTTTTTAAATGCAACTTGAGGCACCATTAAGATGTGGATCAAATGAGAAATAATTACGTGTGTTGTATTTTTCCTTTCATATCTAGGTTTAGACAACGCTACTGAAAACAAAACAAAAAACGTATTTCTTTCAAATGAACCATTCAAGAAAACTTCTAGGGCAGCTAAACTATGCAGGCATGTATAGTCTTCTGCAGATTACAAACATGGTTTGATCAGATAATCTAACAGGGATGAAAATAGTCAGCATCACATCGCAGTTAATGATACAAAAACTAGCAAATGCTATGCATATTTGTTCTTGCTAAAAAACTAGGCTATACAAAGTACAAAAAAAAAAACATACGTTTTGCTATGCAAAGCAGATTTGTATAGCAGACTGCTAAACAAACTAAAATAATGATTACAAACAAAACTGGAGAATTCTAACGTTTTAGTTTTATGCTTTTTTTTAAGTCTAATTGTCAATTTAGAATTGAATTGTTAGAAATCACTCAGAGCCTATGACTCCTATGACGTTTAAACCATTGGTTCTCAACCCATTACCAAAGTTTCTGCGCAAATGATACTTAGACAAGCCGGAATACTCTTACACAATGCGTAAAATACTTCATACTCTTACCCTTCATAATCAAAAAAATATATTCACTGTGTAAAAACATTATGAACATTAAGATTACTTTTGATATGACTAGATTGGGAGACAGTGCCTCTCAGTCAGTAAGACAATAATGGTAATTTTCTAAAAATACTGTGTAAACAGTAGATGAATCCTCAGCCTGTGCTAGGTCTAAGTTTGCCCTGTTTAAGCTGATGAGAAAAACACAGGGGGTGGTGTGGAGAGACAGGGAGCGCTCCTTCAAGCCTCCCGACGTACACTACAGAGTCCTTTTCCAAAAATAGCACAACAAATACGTAAGCCCCACCATTCTGCCAAGAGAAAGTGAGCGAGGGAGAAAGGTGCAGAGAGACAGAGAGAGAGAGAGGGATGGATGGAGAGGGGGAGAAAGACTGCTGAAATGTGGGTCAAAACAACGGGCTTAGCTGCTAGCATCTGCTGCAGAAAAAGGGAGAGCCAGGACACGTTTGTGTTTCTGGATCTGTCAGTACACCAGTAGCTACACATTATTCCTTTCGCTGCACTTCCAGCTTCCTTACTCCCTCTGATGTTCAATAAACACACAGTGGCCAGTTTATTAGGTATGATCACGAAAATGGATCAGTCCTACAGACAGTGAGTCATGTGGCCGTGGCTTGCTATATAACGCAGGCAGACGGGCATCAAGGCATTCAGTTACTATTCGATTGAACATTAGAATTGGCCAAACATTAGAGTGACCTAAGCAACTTTAAGCGTGGCACGACCGTCGATGCCAGATGCACTGGTTCCAGTATCTCAGGAACGGCCGCCCTTCAGGGCTTTTCCAACAAATTGTGTCTTTGGTTACCCGAGAATCGTGTGTGCATTAATGGTGCAACAAACAAAAAACAGCAAATTGATGAGAAAGGTCGAAAGACAATGGCAAAAATTGTGCAAGCTAACAGGGCCACAAACGGGGAAAAAAAGACGCAGTACAATAGCATTATGCAGAACAGCACCTCAGAACACACAACGTGTCTGTCCTTGTCAAGGATGGGCTATTGCAGCAGACAACCAAATCGGGTTTCACTCCTATCAGCAAAAAAGTGGCTCCGGTGGGCACAGGATCAGAAGCACTGTACAAGTGAGGAGTGGGAAAAAATTTCCTGGTCCAACATATCCTGGTTCCATGTCACAAAGCACGTACTGTCTCAAAATGGTTCCAGGAACATGACAGCGAGTCCAGTTAAACTGAGTGGCCTGTAGGAACTGCGTGACGGCATCATATCACCATGAACCAACATCCCTGTGGAACGTAGAAACCATGCCCCTAATAATTCAGGCAGTTCTGAAGAGGTTTAAAACTGGCCACTGAGTGTATATCGCATGACCTGAGTATTTTGTATAATTGTATTTTTTAATCTTACAGACGTTGAACAAAGAGACAACAAAGACAACCCCGTTCGTACGCCCCTGGGAATGTTCTTAGTTTGCTCCCTGGCGACGATTGAGGCTGTGAGGATTTGCAAACACAGTCCCTGCAGTGGGGATCACAAAGTCAGGATGGAGTGTGTCATTGAATGTCATTTTGGCCTCTGGAACTGCCATTCACACACGAGGTGGACAGGGCATCGGGATCACTCCCACAACCCAGTGACACACAGATCCCACGCCACCCACACAGCGGAGAGAAACAGTGAGTCAGGTGAGTCATGTCTCATTGAGAGAAAGAGATAGAGTGGGAGAAACAGGGACAGGAAGAGGACATAGAAGGTAAAATGAATGGAGTACAGAGAGGGACTACTCCCTTTAGGGAAGCAGGTGAGCATGCTGTCATCAGAGAGGAACTGAAATACCCCAGGGGAAATTTTGGCATCTTCACAGAGACAACCGTCCAGTCTACAGGGGAGAGAAAGAAGAAGGAAGACAACAGTCTACCCAGCGTCATCCCAAACACGCACAATACAATGCTACGTCCTCACTCTGCCTTCAACGTGGCTGTTGGAGAGTCTCAGAGTTCCAGGCCTGTGTGTGTACTAAGCAGCAGTAAGGAGAATGAGGAACGTGAGTAAGGGGCCAACACCGGCTTGGAAAGCTGATAACTAGGCAACAGCAGCTCCCCTCCCACACCACACTGGGTCCATTCATCCACCCAGTATCCATGGGAAAATCATGCCGAGATCTGTATGGCGCAGTCCACAGTGATTTCACAACTGATTTCAACCACTCAGATTTTGGTTTTATTTTATCCAATTAAATAGTTAATCAAAAAATAAAGCAAAACAATAAACACTGAAATAATACAGTACTTACATAAGTATGCAGTAGTATATTAACACACAGTGCCCTGCAATGGTATTCAGACCCCTGACTAATTCACTCAGATTATTGAATTACAAATAGTACATTAAAATTTAGTTCTTACACAGATGACTTACACAGAGCATGGCACTAATTGCATTGAACGTTGAACGGCACAGTATTGCAGATGACTTACAAAGAGTGTGGAGCTAATTGTACAGAATGCTGTCAGCAGTATGGCAGACGAAACTGGCAGAAAACTGAAAGTTGCCCTTCTAATTCTTTATTAATGCAGGGTGCACATTAAGAGTGAATAAAGGTTTTATATTTCCTAATCATTACCACTTTAATGGTCTGGAGTTAATTACCAAAAATCTCAAATCTGGACGTATTAAAGAGGATTTAACTAAATCCTCAAACAAAACTGGCTGGGAAAACACTGACATAGAGAGACAGATTTGGAAGAAGGACAGGAGATGAAACAAAAGTAAGGCCACTGAATGAGAGGAAAATGTCGGAGAAAGGAGGGGATGAAACCAGAGAACCCTACAGGAAGCTCAGACAGGTGAAGGAAGAGGCTGACATTGCACTGAAGAATAGCTGTTTGGGAACAAGGATATCGATTGACTTGAGTCTTCAATTACTGTGCCATTATTTATTCCTCTCTGGTCAACTAAATCCCATTTCAGCTTCCCAAAAAAGTACAGACCAGCACAGAAGCCTTGGCTTTAGCCAACCACTTATGTACTGTATATTAAATGAAAACTGCATATTGTACAAATGTCAATAAAGAAGCAACTCAAATTCCTGTCAGTTCTGCACCATCAAAGTGCATGTTTGTAAGTGTTTCTGCCTCAGATTAGAAGTACTAAACAGTGTGACAAATCTCTGATCGATCCCTAACTCTCTCTGTCAGAGAGAGGACTGATTGTACAGATAGTATTGCTGTGTTTGCAGTTCTGGGACCAGGCTACAAGATTTTTAAGCTTTTCTTGGTCTCACACTGGACTTGCACTGACTCACACCAAAGCTCACACAGACAGAGAAACAGACACTGATACTGTAACTCACTCACACTGACACTAAAAATTCATATTTACACAGAAAGTCATACAGATACGCTACCAAAACTGACAATGCCACTCATACTGACACTCACAGCAAAACTCTCACTGAAACACTGACACTTACACCCAAACCGACACTGCCGCTCACACTCAGACTGACACAAATACACCGACTACAAAACATACAGTCACTCAGATAGACACTGTTTGGTTATATTGATAATGATATGAATAAATATGAAGGGCATTAATTATATTGCACATATTTTGAACTACATATATTCTGCCAATATTTAACACATAGTAGGAAGAAAACAGAATACATACAGTCAGTTAAAGAAAAATGAAAATAAAACTGTCCGTCTGTGCTCAGGTGAGGACCTTAACTCCAGCTCATAGGGCTCAGTCTGATCAGTTGAGGGCCTTTACTCCAGCTCACAGGGCTCAGTCTGTGCTCAGTTGAGGGCCTTGACTCCAGCTCATAGGGCTCAGTCTGTGCTCAGTTGAGGGCCTTGACTCCAGCTCATAGGGCTCAGTCTGTCCTCAGGTGAGGGCCTTGACTCCAGCTCATAAGGCTCAGTCTGTCCTCAGGTGAGGGCCTTTACTCCAGCTCATAAGGCTCAGTCTGTGCTCAGGTGAGGGCCTTTACTCCAGCTCATAGGTCTCAGTCTGATCAGTTGAGGGCCTTTACTCCAGCTATTAAGGCTCAGTCTGTGCTCAGGTGAGGGCCTTTACTCCAGCTCATAGGGCTCAGTCTGATCAGTTGAGGGCCTTTACTCCAGCTCATAGGGCTCAGTCTGATCAGTTGAGGGCCTTTAGTCCAGCTCATACGGCTCAATCTGTCCTCAGGTGAGGGGCTTTACTAATTTTCACCATTGTTGCTGGTACCCAGAATTGTAAATTGTAAATTTGCAAAAATACAAAAAATCATTGTTGCAGTTACTGTTCGGGTATAATAACAAAAAGAGGGTAAGAGATTAATAAAATAAATAAATAAAAATCAGCAGTATGTGGGAGTATGAGGGAGTTTAAATATTATAGTGACAAATCACAATAATATATTACTATTTATTTTCATGCAGATCTGACTCAGGTTCTGCTTCTTGGTGAGTTCTGGTTCAGACATTGTCTCTGTGGGAGGACTGGCGATGAGAGACAGAAAGTCTGTACCTCAGTGTACATTCGTCATCTCCATGGCGTTAGGGCGCCAGGAAGAGAAAAAAAATAAAATAAAATAAGAAGAAGAAAAAAATAACAGCCACTAGTTTTGCAGAGTTATTTATGGATATCTCCCTGGCATTGTATCTCTCCTGGCTGGAACTCTTGCAGGAGGTTTGGAGCCTTCCTGGTCATTTAAAGGCACACGCCCCGGATGGTGGAATGCAGGGTTGTCTCACAGCAGCGTAGAGGGGAGTAGTCAGTGCTAACCTCACTTATACATTCCAGCCAGTTCTCAAGATGGATTTACAGAAACAACAGGGGTGAAAGTGGCTTACGGTGTCACACAGACTGACACATAAGAGGCTGGGGTTTACTGAGTGAAGTCAGCACCCAGAGGAGCAGCAACCTCTTCTCCAAAAGAAGTAAACACCAAATAAAATTAGAAACCACGTCCCCAAATCTGAAAGATGTTTCAAGACAAAGCTGAGAGTTTGTTTTCCTGTGTGAGGCAAGGTGGGGAATTCCATTAGATGCACCATCTGCTAGACCACAACAAGCCAGGATAGCCAGAACGGACTCAGCTTTTCACAGTTAGTTCGCAATGTCAAATAGGATTTTGCAGAACTACTATCATAGGGCTGTTTTGCCAAGCATGATTGCTCTGCCACAATCAAAATATATTCTATTACGGTCATTGGGTTACTTTTATCATGACTGTCAACTTATAGGCATTATCATTCAGCTGAAGGTGTAGATCTTAAAACAACAGATAACCAGATTTCAGTATTATATGTAGGCTACAGCGGTTAATGCCCTTCCAAAGAGCAGAGCTTTGCATTTCTCTTGACTATTGTCCGAGTCGACCTTTCTTCTGTACTTGGGCAGAGAGAAATGTCCTCCTGCAGGTCGATGAATTATAGGTTAAAAAAAAAATTAAAATATGAGTGGGAACGGCTGCAATGTAGCAAATTGTTATTTGCGCAACAATTTTTTTCCTCTGGACCGGTTACATCCAACGAGTGAGGACAGTTTTCGCCATGTCTTTGGACACAAATTACACTGACACACAGCAAATGCCACCATGTGGTCTCAGGCTGTTCCTCTTAAAACAGAACCCTCAATAGGGAGGCCTATGGCTGGAGTGTCCTGAATCTGCTAGCTTTCATCCGTCTCTCTCCTGTCAACGGGTATGGGACATTCAGAAAGACCATGCAAGAAGGCCATGTGAGAACACGGGAGGGAGACCCATGTGTGAGATTCTCTCTGCTCACTGGCTAAGCTGAGAGAAGGATGAAATGTTGAGAAACAGCCTTTCTCTCTCTATCATCTATGCAGGTACTTGGAACTTGAATGATGGTGACTTAGTGGCATGCATGTTCAATAGGGTCCTCCTTCCGAACTCGGAATAGTTTCACAACATTGACCTTAAATTGATGGGTGCCTTGCAATTTCCAAATCTTGGTCTGCTGTAGATATTATTGATGCTAACAAATTATGAACGTTCTTTCAATGATGAAGTCCAATGAAATATTGATACATCAACCAAACAAATGAGCCATTACACCTCTGAAAATTAAAAATAAAATAAAGATAGGCAAGTTCTATTTTAACACTTCAGCTGTAATCTAATACATGGAGATGAGGTCAACAAAAGTTGTTTGGTTTGAAATGAGAATGGACAATCTTTAACTCACAGGGAGTGTGATGGGGAAAATAAATTGCCCAATCCTGAAAACCAGAGGGACTTTGGCCATATCATGTCCCAGCACATCTAACACAGACTTGTATTGTACTGCATGACCCTCGGATGAGCTCTGTGTGATGCAGGTGGAGTTCAATTAAAGTGCGGGGGGTTTAAGGGCTTCATCCAGGACACCTTCAAGTAACACAGATGCATAACCGGGGGCGCTCTTTCTCAAAGAGCTGCCTGCACAACACCACCACACACATTCCTGCTTCAGCTTAAAATGCTTGGTCAGAACTGAGACAACGCTGAGAGCTTCACAGACAAAGCCTTCACCAGAAACAGAGCTGAGAAGACAAGCGGGAGAGAAAGGAATGGGTCTTTTGTGTGTGTATGTGTGTGTGTGTTAGTGTGGCCCAATGTCCCGACCCCTGCTGTGTCCAACACCCTCATGCCCCATGGTAATTCTTGGTAAAGTGGGACCCACACAGTCCAGGAGGATCAAAATGGGACCCACACAGTCCGGGAGGATAAAAATGGGACCCACACAGTCCAGAAGGGTAAAAATGGGACCCACACAGTCCAGGAGAGTAAAAGTGGACTCGCATAGCCAAAGTGAATAAAATTCCAAAACTGTTTTTAAGCCACATCTATGCCTCTGACTTGACTCCACCGCCACTGATCAGAAATCTGCATCTTACCGGATCCCGCTGGCTTAGTGATAGAAGCTCTATGTTCTGGGCTCGGCAGAGACACACCTACCATGCAGGCTCAGTGGCAGAAGCTCTATATTCCGGGCTTAGCAGAGACAGGCCTACCCTGCAGGCTCAGTGGTGGAAGTTCTACATTTCCAGGTTCAGCAGAGACACGCTTATGCCGCAGGCTCAGTGGTAGAAACTCCGTGAGCAGTGGGCTTTGGGGTGCAAGATGCTCTTGATCTTTGTTCCACAGTTTCTAGGGCCTGGCCAGCAGGGGGTTGGAAGAAGGGGCAGGGATGACAAAGAGGCATCCCTGTAAGGACAACCCATTAGGACACAACACGGCATAGCAACAGAGTGCTGGAGAGTCTTCAGGGAAGGAGTGATGGGAAGAGGTAAAAACCTTTAGGTAAAGTAGCTAATTACAAATCCTTGTTTTGCCTGGAAAAAGTGAGGTTTTCCGTGCAGCATGTCATTTCAAGAGGCACTCGAAGGGTTATCAAATCTGCTAGTGTCAGAATACAGCTTGCTCTTTTATGATTCTAGATCTAAAAATAGATTTCTCTATTTACTGCACAAGGCTCCTTTTGCTCGTCAGCTCAAGTAACAAATTGACAGGGATGAAACAGCTTACAGGAAGAGAGCGGCAAAATAAGTCCCTCAGCAGGAAAAAACAAACCATTGAGGAATTTCTAATGCAAGCTGATGAATATTTCAGAAGGGAATGTGCATGCATTGCGAGTATGAGCCCGCGCAGGCTCTTCTGGATAAAAATAGCAGGCTGATCCCACGCTGCTGAGACGCTCAGGCAGCTGGAGTGGGCTGCTATTCCCACTGCACATCTGCACCCGGACACTGGAGAGGGGGGTGCAGGAGCAGTACAGGGACATTAAGCCACTGGTTGAGGGCATGCACATTGTGAGGAGGCAGGAGACGCTCAGCCTCATGTCACCATCTCTCAAAAAAAGGTTAAAAAAAGGAACAAAAAATGTCCATCCTTGTCCATAGTAACCCCCCTTCATATCACACTACTGATCAGCTTCCCAAACTGTTTACACTGCTCATCCCCACTGCGTCACACCGCTGATCAACCAATGTTAAGCTGCTGATTGATACGTTTTTAATGTAAAACCTTCCTGTTGGAGGCACCAATTCCCGCAATATAGCTGAGTATCGTAGAACAGACTCACCCGGCAGCTCGCGGCCGAAAAGTGTGCCTGGAGTTCAGCCATAGCCTCTGCGTACGTGGAAGTGTGAGGAAGACCCTCTGTCCCTCAGTTCCCAGGCCGTGCAGCACCATCGCACATCAATGCTCCGTCCCTCAGTACCCAGGAAGTGCAGCAGCTTTGACGGTTGGCAGGCAACCCTCACAGAACAAGCAGGTATGCTTGAAAGCCAGCCAGAGCCAGTAAAGGAGTTGGGGGTGCAAACTAAGTTTGGGGTGTGCTACCATAACCTAGCAACATACGCTATATGGACAAAAGTATTGGGACACCTACACATTACACCTATAGGAGCTCTAAATCCATAGGCATTAATATTGAGTTGGTCCCCCCTTTGCAGCTATAACAGCTTCCACTCTTCTGGGAAGGCTTTCTACAGGATTTTGGACTGTGTCTGTTGGAATTTTTGCCCATTCTTCCAGATGAGCATTTGTGAGGTCAGACACTGATGTGGGACAAGAGGGCCTGGCTCGCAATCTCAGTTCTAGTTCATCCCAAAGGTGTTCGATAGGCTTGAGGTCAGGGCTCTGTGTGGACCAGTCAAGTTCTTCCACACCAAACTCATCCAATCATGCCTTTATGGACCTTGCTTTGTGCACTGGGGCACAGTCATGCTGGAACAGAAAAGGGCCTTCCCCAAACTGTTTCCACAATGTTGGAAGCATAGAATTCTCCAAAATGTCTCGGAAAATTCTATGCTTCCTCCTGTAGGTGTAATGTGTAGGTGTCCCAATACTTTTGTCCATATAGTGTAATACGTGATACATAATAATCACAGTAGATGCAAAACGAGATGCTGCAAGCACTTCACAACTGAACATAACATCATCCTGAAAAATTGTCCATGAAAACACAAAACGTGAGGACTAATCACAAGGGAGGGAGTAAGAAGACATGTCAAGAACTGTTACATTGCCATCACTTGAACTACAGTAGCCAATCATTTTATATCTGCAGGGATCCTTTCAGACATTGAACTTTCAGTGAATGATTTAGATAGATAGCTAGCTAATTCAACTACAATACACTACATACGAACCAGCATGCTAGCTTGTCATGTCTGCTGTACTGTTTTTCTCAAATATGACTCAAGCTCAGCAAAAACATTTGCATTTTGGTTTTATGTCAGATTTAGCTAGCTACCTGGCGACGACAGCTAGCAGTAAATACTTGCACAGGTAGTGCGATGTCCATCGATCACAAAACATAAAAAAGGTTACTCCTTTAAATTCTAATGCAAAATACGTCAACAGGGTATTTGCGTAGCAATGTGTGCTGAACCAACGAGCCTGGTTTCAAAGGCATACACGTGTTTACATGGTAGCAACACTAACCACAACAATAAAATAACAGTAACCTGGTATTTAGAGTTTGTTAGTCTGTTGATCTAAACTCCAAACTTTTTGGGTCTCCCCTATCCTCTTGGAGCGTCAGAAGTTAAATAATGGCACAGTGCTACCTAGCAACAATTACGAGCCTATTGGTGTTCTAGGAGGCATACTTTCAGGTTGTACATTGATTTAGTATTTACAAAATTGTAGTGTGTAAGAGACTAGGTAAAGTTAAATTTAACATAGCTAATGTTGGCAGACAGACAGGGAAAGTATTTTAAAAATCTAAATTTTAAAATTGTTCCTACAACTGAAGAACTATTTTAAAAAGGTTTTCAAGGTATCCTGTACTTACATTTTCCAATGTGAAATTAAAACACTTTTAAGGGTCTGTACAAACCCTGTTTCACTGCTTGGTCTTCTACGTTATTGGCACTGGCATCAGACTGACAGCATGCAGGCTTTGAGGATAGGGGCCATCCTTGCATACACTCCAATCAGGTTCAAACAATCTCTGTAGGCTTCTTATTAACATTGTTATGTCTAACAACACATTGCACAAATTGAACAAAAGATATTTGTGATTTACAACATGAAAGATCTAAAATAAGTGCAGCCCTTTTATTCTGTTTAAACCCACGGCTCTCCCTACAACACTATGTCTAGGAAAATGCATACTCCAACACAGCAAATGGGTCTATGAAAAAAATTTAAATGTGTATGTCACTGCCAATAAAGGTGCTGAAAAGGATTACCCAAACAATGTTTCTGGAAGAAAAGCAATCTTCACAGAATTTCCTACCTCCTCAGTATATTACATTGCCAAGTCTTCAATCAACAACAGTATCCTTTAAGCCCTAAAGGATTAAAATTGCTTGTGAATGATTCTACCTGACACTCTGGGACTAAAGTTGCTTGTGAACGGTTCTGGCAGACACCCTGGGACTAAAGTTGCTTGTGAAGGGTTCGGGTAGACACCCTGGAATTAAAGTTGCTTGTGAATGCTTCTGGCAAACATCCTGACACCAGACAACTCTCTTCTTTTAAGCTCTCTATGGGCAGACAGCCAGCTACACTGCCTGCACAGCCTAGCCCATAGTACCCCCTTAGCCATTGATGTCACTGGCAGCAATAGCACTCCACGCTACCCACAAAGATGGTTAAACTTTTAGCTGCTGTATTAGATCTCAAAAACATGACATAAGTCCAGCTGCACTTTAAGACAATTTAAGAAATAAATAATAATTTGCATAAGAGAAAAACCATTGATCACATTTTAGAGCAGGGCCTTTTAAACCCGCGTTCCCACTAGCTGTATTTTGCTACAAGTGGCTAAAACAACTTTCTCTCAGTTCCCCATGGTGGCGAAAGCACTAAACCTTACCTTGCAGAGCTAAGAAAATAGGATGTTACAAGTTGACAAGTAACTTGTTTCCTGCTTGGGACAGATTTTTTTTGTGTGCAGCAGGCTTCAATGAGTGTACACGTTTTTTAAAAGATTGTTTAAACATTACAATGTAAATGTTTACAAGGACTTAATACCAACTAAATGTTTATATGTTCCAGCCTAGGTGACATTCCTTGATGCAGTATCAATTTTAAAAAAAGAAACATTTGCTGTATTAAAAAAATTAAATAATAAAATGGCACTTCTGGGACAATTCGTGAAATAACAAGTTACAAAATGTTTTAATGAAATATTTCCAATGTCTTCCAAAAGACCAGTCACATACTCAATGTATATCCAGTGATTATGTTCCAGAGCATTTTAGTATGTTTTCCAATTTTTCATTCATTTAAGTTTACGGCTGGCTTTGCTAAAAGCTTGATCCTCCGACCAGGAGCTGTCTCATCGATATTGCATCGGGAAGCAAACAATCAAGAATGAAGTGGCTATCTTCTACAAATATGGATATTACTGCATAACTCAGCTGCTAGCTTATCTAGTAAAGTAGTTATCTAACATAGGTCTGATGTTTGATGTCAGAGACTCTAGAAAAGGTGACGGAAATCTAACTGGCAGAAAATAAGTATCGCTAGCTAGTACTGCTCATGAGGGGTGTCAGTTAGGGGTAGGCACCGATAAGGACCATACCTACACTGACAGATTATCATTTCAATGACTGGAGGAGGCAAGGGGTAAATAAAAAATAACACTCAGTGACTTTTTAGAGAGCGATATATATATATTTGTGAAAAAATGTGAAAATGTCTTTTGGAAAGCAAACAGGGCATCAGCAAAGGCCAAAGTGGCATTGCCTTAAAGTAACACTAAATTCCAGGCCTGTTTCATTCTTGCAATTAACTACTTTACAACTACTGCAATGCTACTTACTAAATTACGTTAGGTTGGTCTAACAGTGGAAGTAAAACCTGCCTAAGCAGACGGGTCTCTAATAGACTTATACAACTGGCCTCTGGTCAAACAGAGAAGCATTTCCCTACTCCTGGTAGTGCAACGTGTCCGCTGGTTTTCCTTCCAACCGAGCAGCTCAATTACATAATTGAACCCTTGGTTGAACTAATAAAGCAATTAGCAGCATTTCCCCGTTAATTTCAAGCTCTTCGTTCCTTGATCATTTGGTTAAGGGTTCAATTAGGCAACTGAGCACTCTGCTGGCAGGAAGCCCAGTGGACAAGGTATGTTGTGGAAAACACAGACAGAAAGAACTGCACCTTGGTCAAAGCTAGCCATGACCTGGTTATGAAGTGCCCTGAGAAGCATTATGACTATGGACTCCTCTCATTCTGAGCAGGGAGTGCCCGGTTGGCTTGAGTTGGATGAGGCGGTGACACGTTGTAGAGCCAACTCAACTGCAGACAGGCCCATCCGAGGCCATTCGCTACAGGAAACCAGC
Organism: Hiodon alosoides; assembly: GCA_025775065.1. Classification (NCBI taxonomy): domain Eukaryota; kingdom Metazoa; phylum Chordata; class Actinopteri; order Hiodontiformes; family Hiodontidae; genus Hiodon; species Hiodon alosoides. The sequence goes on from JAOYSI010033294.1 coordinate 23,785, forward strand.
ATTCACAGACTGATCAGGCACGTACAGGACTCCGAGCAGAGCAGGACGGGAGAACAGGAAACTATGAGAACATGACACACATTGCCAAAGTGCTCATTCCAGTCAGAGTCTGGTGATTTATAATAGATGCATTTACAGCATTCAGTAAACAGAAGAAGATTCGTCATGGAAAAGAACCAAAAAACTTACGCCTCGTTTTTCTTGCCTTGATAACTGACATATAATAAACCTAGGGTCTTTTGCGAACATCCACACAACTGGCTGGTGACTGTTGTAATAATCTAACTTTCACATCAAACAGCTGTGAGGGCCATCAGAGTAAATCCCCCGGCCTTAATTCCAACATTTAATGTACCAGACAGGGAAACACAGGTACACACACATTCAACCAGATATGACCATTGAACGAACCTCTTCATTGAAGTAAGGTTAGGAGAAACAAAACAAATGAGTTTATGCTGATAAATAGTTGCTGATATGTTGATAGTTGTCTCCCTACTTTGTCTCCAATCTCTCTGAAACGAGTTATTTGCCTTTTCTTTTTATCCTAGGACACATTCCTATGTCTTAGGCACATTTTGTGTTTACAAAGGAATGCCATACGATGGTATATTTATGTTTTGTACGGTTTTCTTGAATTAAATCAAAAATTGATCGCAAAAAAAAACGAATGAGTAAAACCTCAGTACAATTCAGAAAACTATTCAGCAATATTAAGTTGATATTAAGTAGAGGCTTGTGTGGCATGCAGCCGGGGGCCACACCCTCAAGCCCAGGGAAACGCCCAGAAGGGACAGATGGACAGTCAAGCTGGGGATGGGTAGCGCCTTGTTGTTAACCGCACTAATGCTTACTGCACTCAGGTGCCAATAGTCAAAAGACTCTTTAAAAGAGCCTGCAGTGCTTGATCCGAGAGGGGATTAGACTGAAAAGCCAGCACTGGATGGTTTATAAAAGTTTGAAAATCTAGTTTTAAATCTAAAAAAGGTGTTTTATATTTTTCCATAAAAAGGAAAACAATTTTTTGTTGATGATGCACTTTTTTAGTGTTTGTTGAAATAACGAAGGATAAAATGCACCATAGAAAACCCTGACTCTTCCCACCCTGGAATGGACATGCCCAGGCATACTACAGCTTGTTTCAATTTAAAAAATGTAAATAAACATTTTTAAATTCAGGACTCGCAATAGCAAAACTGCAAGCATATTGCAAGCATATTGACTGTTAGCATAAAATTGAGTAATAAGGAATCTGCTAAGAGCATAAATAATAACAAACAATTAATAGTACCTTATAGTTAATCTCAAACAATATAGGTATACTTTCTATCATACATTTCTTGAACACCATATATGAAATATCTTTAAATAATACACTGTAACATGATAAACAATAAAGATTCTAGTTCCATTCTACTCCAGGGCAATTTAAGCAATGTCAAAAAGGGTACAGGGCAAGTAAACATATCATATATTGAGCACAAAAAGCCAAATGGGCCCTTTCCCATAAGCTATTTATTATATTACAATGCATGGTCCTTGTGGCAGAGCAAGGGGAGTGCTGGTGTTAATGGGCGCCACAGCCTCAGCACTACGATCCCCAATAGTCTCCTATTGTTAGGATGACATTTAAAAACCAGGAAGTAGAGGGATTCTGGAGAGAGGAGGAAGGAAGAGAATATCATGTGGTCAGGCGAGTGTGGCGGTTTTTGTTCTTGGGTTACTTTAGTTGTATTCTGTTTTATTTAGAAAACAAATAAATGCAAGTAACTTATTTTATTTAAACCACACCTCACCGAACGTCTGTGTCCTCAACTCTGTTTCCACCACGTGGTGGTAAAGAAACACATTTTTTAAGTGTGTAAATAAGTGTATTTTCAGATCCTTAACTAGCATTGTTTCAGTAACACAAAGTTATATCACTGTCTAGGTAGCCATATCTGCTTAATAGCTTTCAGTTCACCTTGTCCTCTTTGGGCATTAACACTTTGTGAGAGTTAGAGGAAGGCTACAGTCACTGTTGACAGAACCACTAAACAGAAGTAGGGAGTAGATAGTAGGTTGCAATGGCAAGGTTGGCTTAGGGAGAAAGATTATTGATATGGATAGCAGGATCATTAAAAAATAGATAATCCATAAACAAGTCGTCCCCACATCCTCCACCCAAGCAGCCCACAATGAGACTCAGCTGCATAAGAACATCTCAAGTTGGGGGGTTTCTGTAGTACGCAACCATTGAGCACCCCCCTTCTTTTCTCCATCCCCCTCCTCTCATTCAAAGACAGGCAATGCCAATGGTGACCCACTTATATAAAAGACGGCCTGCATTTATTTACATTCTTTAGGGTGTGTGCCTTTAAAGCAGAGAGGCAAGTTAAGCATAGCTGGCTTTGCTTCTCCCTAGCCTTTTTTTTTTTAAACAGAGGCAGTGGCCATGAAAGCTAAGTAGTACAGTATAAAAGCAGAAGCAGTGGCCATGATGGATAAGTATCATAGTTTAAAAACAGAGGCAGTGACAATGAAAGCAAAGTAGAACAGTATAAAAGAGGCATTCACCACGAAAGCTAAATAGTACAGTTTGGAGAATCCACATGGCAAAAAACATGGTGTTTCTATCTGCACATTTTCATAGGAAGGACAAATAACTGCTACTATTAAGATTTAAGTGGGAAGGTCATGAAATGCACACCTGGACTATGCACGAATCTGTTTACAGTTGAAATGTAACACATCTTAAGTCTATTTATTCAACAGACCTTTGGCCACTCATAATAGCATTCCAACTGTTTTTTTTTAAAATTCTCCTGTCTAGTCTCATGTGGAAAAATGTTGAGCAGCATGGGGTGGCTAGATATGGAAATTACATAATAAAATACGTGTATATAAAAATGAGCTTTCCTCTTTATGCTGATTCTGCTTCAATGAGCTTCCGTCACTTCATTGGAGGCGCAGATGACGTGTCAGTGTAGTTAGCAGCAGCAATCTACTTATCGAATTATTATCTAACACTAAACAACACAGAATTCTTGAGCGATTATAATTAGAGATGGTAAATAATAATTTGACATGGTTAAGGCAAGGTACGTACTACCTAGCAAGCTATCGTCAATGTAGCTTTAACAATCATAATTAATACTTCAAGAAATAACCAATACGTTATGATGGGTATTTGACAATTTTTTAAGAATACAGAAGAGTTGCTTTCTGGTGGAGCAAACACGCTAACGGACACGTAATCAAAATATTCGCTTAATTCGACAAATATTTAGTATTCCAGATAGCTAAATAAATACACCACCTTCACATTGAAACTTTAGAATTCAGAAACAAGATAACTGCACTGACTATCAAGCAGGCATCTCTAACAGAAACCCGACCGTCCGAACGTTGATTTTCGGTCACCATTGAGAGAGTATATTTCTGCCACCGTGGCAAAGCCAATATTTTCTTGGGAACTTACATGGGACATGAACAATTCCACAAGGACAGATTGGCGTACATGCAATGTAAAACACAAATATAGCACAAGGTTTTCAGTTATGCAATCTGTATTACGAAAACAAGTGACAACCGCCAAAACCGATCTTCAATTTCAGACGAATTGAAATCAAGTTTACAAAGATTTAAAACTTTATTAACAAAGCAGGAAGCAACGAACAACGTCTAACAATGACACCAAACGTCAGCTATAAAGTAGAGCATGCTTTTAAAATGTTTATTATAATTAACTATTTAATCTGGCTCTTTTAGTCCATGCTTTACCTGTAGACGTAGTTTCCATGGCAACGGGGGCCCACTGCTTATTGCTTTCGGCTTGATGGACGAATTGTCTCTGGTCGGTTCTGGTCTCCTCCTCAGACCTTTCATGCTGTAGCGCATTTTCCGTTACGTCAAATCGATCTACATTACTCCCTATGCGCTCTATCTTCTCGAAATCGTCCCCAAACCACCTCCCTTCCGAACCTAGTTCTTCGCTGGGTTTCACGGACATTGCTAATAGTTTATGGTTCTAACGCGTGAGAATAATGTATCGCCACACTTTGAAAGAAGGTAAATTAAAATTTATATACAACAAAAATAACTCTTCCGCCTCAGTCTGTAATTTATTAAACACGGAAGTTTTCGGTATAAATTGCTTTAGCAAGGTGATGCACTCCAGTTGGTACAGCAACACGCATGGGAAAATGGCTTGTTTAGTTCAATGTTTCGATGCTGACGTCATCGCGTCTGTGGCTTATCGTAGGCAAGGATTTAGGACGGAAAGTAACATTTCTGTTAACTGTTTGAAGTGGGGTTTTACTGACCAAATAATCAATTGGACACTAACATTCTGAATGTAACTATAATACTGGGGGGAATTTTCATTTTATTTTTAAATAACGTAGGACAATATTTATATTTCCAAAACATGCTAAGTTGTGTACTTGCAATTTATATTTCATAAACGGAAAAAAAAAAAGTAAAATACTTTTGCTAGATATCACTTGCACGGTCATTTAAAAATAATAATTAATTTTAATATAGAACTATTTTATCCCCACTATAACTCCTAATACTATTTGGGAACTATCATTCACACACATATTTAGCAAATATGTTACCAAATCGCATAATTATAATAGCGAGTGCTTTTGTATCCTTTTACCAAACCTTTTCTCAGAAAAAAACACGTCGCATATTACCATTGTGAATACTAAAAATATGAATTGCGTGCCGATTTACACCTACTTTTTTGATTAAGAGAAAATTACTTAAATGTAATTTAAAAACTTAACCAATACATCGTTGTATTAATTAGATATTTGTTATTGAAATATTTTGTAATTAGACCATTATTTGTAGCATATAACTTCCTATTTTGGCAATCAAAATATTTACTAAGACGTTGAGTGCTGCATAAACATAAAAAACAGACATTTTTTGGGGGTAGAACGGATTGGAGGGTGGAGTTGCAAGCAAAAAAGTATCGGCTATTTATTTGGCAGTGTGAATAAAAAGCTCTATAGCCCCCTCTAGTGTTATTTGTTTTATTTTTTCAATTTGGATGATGATTTCGGATCAACGGGAACGCACACTTCCTTAGCAACCGGTAGCAAAGATTGCAGTGCAAAGTAAACACTGCAAAGGATTACTACTTTCGAATAATGACACAAGCGTTTATAACTTGGAAAAGGGTAAGTAGATATGCTTCATTCAGCAAAATAATCAGAATAATTAATAAATTAAATTAATTCATTTCACAATAAAAAATTCGAGACTTACAAAGTTAGCTAACTAGGTGATTCACATTAAGAAGGGAACAGCTAGTCATACAATATCGTAATTAAATGTATATACATGAATTATTTTGCTGGTTAAGGATAAATAGCTCTCTACCTAACAGAATGACGCTCTACCAACATATCCCATGATTGTGTGCCAAGTGGGGGATATGTGATACTTTTTCTACGTAGCAGGAGAGAATGGTTCACTTGAAGTATACTAGTATACTAGATGTGTGGTGAAGTTATGTAAGTGATACGACCATGGCAGTTTTTTGGGGAGCGTTATTCCCAGAAAATTCAAAAGGTGGTACATTTTTTATAATGTGTTCAATCCCTTTTGTATATTTTCCCTTTTCATACAAATCTGAAATACTAGTAAAAATGACACAAATTGAGAAGCAGAGACAAAATTGTGATGAGGACGTCATTAAGGAGTTGGTAAGATGTTTTTGCCTATGCTTTGTTTATTTATTAATCCCTTATGGTTGTGATTTCTGTCTGAATTAACAAGAATATGTCCCCTGACAGTGCATTACTAACAGGGTGTCGTATGAGAAGGTATCCCAAGATGGGAGCAACGTTACGTCCCTGGAGATGTTTTTCTCAGGATACCCGCGCATGGTGGGGCTATCACTGTTTCCCCGGCTTTGCCAATTGACGGTGGTGGGACAGAGCGTGGGCCTCATCCAGGGCCTGAATTTCTGTCCCTTGCTCCGTGAGCTGTGGATAGTGGAGTGCCAGTTGACAGTGAGTGGGCTCTTATGATTACTCGTAAGTCGCAATTAAAAATCATAGCAATGGTTGGCCACGTTGAGCATGTGGTGATGCTTTATTTGCTGAAACTTAAGATGCTGGTTTTTATAATGTTTCCTGTAGGAGATTTCTGGACTAGAGACTTGCTTCCAACTACAAAAGCTCTACCTTTATGACAACAACATCAGTAAGATTGAGAACCTAGAGTTGTTGAACAACATACAGGTGCTCTGGCTAAACAAGAACTGCATTTCTGTCATTGAGGTAATTCATACTTTTATTTTTATTATCACACAAAGCATGGAGCAAGTAGAAATATAATAAAAACATACAATTTTTTCACATTTTAAGTTCTAATAAGTATAAGTATAAGTATAAAAGTAACAAGACATTGGAGGCCAGTTTTTCCTGTTTCTACACATCTAATACAATTGGTTCCCACATCTAGATGTAAGTATTGCATTTATTAATTGTGGGGGGGGGGGGGGGGGGGGGGGGGGGGGGGGGGGGGGGGGGGGGGGGGGGGGGGGGGGGGGGGGGGGGGG
>JAOYSI010033304.1:8857-30341 GCA_025775065.1 Hiodon alosoides
CTAACACAGGGTTAACATCCCTAACCCTAACACAGGGTTAACATCCCTAACCCTAACCCTAACACAGGGTTAACATCCCTAACCCTAACCCTAACCCTAACACAGGTAGGTCTCTGCATTAAGCATTGGTTGTAAAACGTAAAAAGAAACATAAATATAAACAGTGTTGATGAATTGATTCCTTTGCTCTGGGTTATTCATATTCCTGATAGTAATATGTTCCCCTCCCGTGATTGCATCGTTTTAATTTTGTCAGCTGAAGAAATGTATAATTAATGGAAGACGGCAGCTGGTTTACATGAGGTATTAGCTTTGTTTGCCTTGCATAATTAGTCAACTGCAGCCGAGGCAGGTATATACCCGTGGGGAGGAAATGTGCTGAGAGCTACGTAGCTAATAACTACTGTTACTGTATCACACTGCGTCCTCGGGTTCTTGGGTTTACAAACAGATCTAAGCGACAAATCCGGGTTTCAATGGCGTAGCTTCCGATGTCAGACACTGAAAATATCGCCGCGTTCAAACTGCTACCATCAGAATTTTTAAAGGCTATTTTTATTACAGCTGCGAAACACTAAAGGCGTTGCTGAAGACTCACTATTGAGAACTCACTATTGAGAACGCACTATTGAGAACTCACTACTGCACGAAAAGAAAAAGGCTTAATCTGATAACAAGTTTACTTCCACAGCATTAGCAACCACTGCAAAAAATAATAAAATAAAACAAAATGGCTCAATGCATTCACAATGTTCCAAGCAATCACGGTGAACTCAAACACCAATTTACTGCTTTGGGGAATAACTTCAGAATACTATTATAATTTTTTCCTGTCAGGTTGGCATTTTAACTTTTAACTGTTCAGCAAAACTTACATTGGTCCGTCTAATTTATACAGTGATTATACAGTGAAGTCAAATTATGCATTACTGCCTGAACACATTCCCTTTTAAATAAACACAGTACATATTAAGAGCAGTTATGGCGTTATTCATCAGGGGAAACGAACAAACCACTAAATAGGTCCATCTAATAACCATCCCTCGTGGCCAGTTCGCTAACACTCCTGTGATTCCTTCAGAAATCCAATAAGGCTGTCATATATCATGAAACTACTCAGAAACTCCCCTCTCCAAAGAGTCGGGGAAAGTTCAGAGCTGGGTGGGCCAAACGCGGGCCAAGCGCGGGCCAGGCGCGGGTCAAGCACGGGCCAGACGCGGGCCAGGGGCGGGTCAAGTGCGGGCCAAACGCGGGCCAGGCGCGGGCCAGGCGCGGGCCGATGCATCGGACAGGCTGTGCGACAGATTAGTAATCGCCCACCAACCCGTGCTGCCAGGGGTTTGCGGAGACACGCCCACCCACCCCAGACACACGCTTTTCTTCTTCTCCTTCTCCTTTTAAATGAAATTTCAAGTCTGTCACGGCACTTACTGTTATAACCACCTACAGAAAGCACTCATAAAAATGTATTGCCACGCGCTCAGTGTGTTGCACAAAACAAATATGTATGGAGCAGAATTAACTCTTGTGCCTTCCTGGTTTATATATATATATAATCCCATAAATATTTTACTGTATGTGTTTGTAGCTGTTTGGTTCATGAGTCTTTCCTTGAATTAAAAATGTATTTTTTATGTCACATACTAAACATATGTTCGATCTGTAAATCATTTTCTGTAATTTAATTCTATCTCTCGTAATGGAATTATACATTATATATTAATTATGGCAGTAAATAAATTAAAACAAAATTAAATTAAAACAACACAGACTTATCAATACAGCTGATATTTCAGACAACAAAATAATTGGGCAGTTCTTCGGTGTTCAGGTTCTGCAGAGTAGAAACTTGACGAAAGGGAAAATAATTGTTAACGCAACCAGTCATTATGAAACTGCTTTTAACCAGATTAAATACATCCTATCCGAGAAGGGAGACGTGAGGTCCATTAGGAATAACAGAAATACACAAAATATTCCACAGCCTTAAGCGTTAAAAGGACAGTGTTTCAAAAGGACAATTGTGTTTCATGTGAATACTATTCTTCTCAAGTATAATAAAGAGGCAACTATGACTGGCCTTATCGGCAAACACAAGGAAATAACGATTCCTTCTCTTTGGCTCCCTAAAGGGTCGGGGTCGCACAGAGTCATAGTCGAGATGTTGTCCCTCTGGAAGTCGCAGGAGAAATCCGGACAGTGCTCAGCATGGCGAAGTGCCAGTCCACCAGAGAACACACAAGACAGGAAGTGCCAGTCCACCAGAGAACACACACAAGACAGGAAGTGCCAGTCCACCAGAGAACACACAAGACAGGAAGTGCCAGTCCACCAGAGAACACACAGGACAGGAAGTGCCAGTCCACCAGAGAACACACAGGACAGGAAGTGCCAGTCCACCAGAGAACACACAAGACAGGAAGTGCCAGTCCAATACAGGGCCAGAGGACACACAGGACAGGAAGTGCCACACAGAGGCAATTTTGCAGTCGAAAGTCTTTTGGAAAGTGGGAAGAAACTGGACTAGCCAGAAACCCACGCAGAACTGAGGAGAACTACCAAACGCCACATAGACAGTGACCCGGGCCGGGTTCGAACCCAGTGGCTAACGCTACACGACAGAGAAACGCATAAAAAAAGGACGTCATTACAAGTGGCTAACGCTACACGACAGAGAAACGGATAAAAAAAGGGACGTCATTACGAGTGGCTAACGCTACACGACAGAGAAACGCATTAAAAAAGGGACGTCATTACGAGTGTCTAACGCTACACGACAGAGAAACGCATTAAAAAAGGGACGTCATTACGAGTGGCTAACGCTACATGACAGGGAAACGCATCGAAAACGGGGACGTCATTACGAGTGGCTAACGCAGCACGACAGAGAAACGCTTCATAAATTGTGAGCCACCTTAGCTTCAGTTAGCCATAGCTATACACGCGAGGCTGCCGCCAAGGTTAATGGACGACCGAAAGGACACTTTTACGGCCAATGACTGGAGAGCATATGGAGTGACTTCTGGCAGGTGGGATTCACCCGCTGAACCCAACGTTTGCCAGGCTTCAGCATGCTAGACAGACACTGATTAGGGGGAAACAGCTTCGTTCCTTATTAGTGCCAAGAGACTCTCGGCTCTATCGAGAGGAGGCAGAGACATTCAAATAACGGGGCCTACTTGTTAAAACTAACTATACACTTCTCACTGGTAATTACTCAAAGGGGCTTTCCTTATGGAAAACAACTGGAACGGTTTTCTATTAAGCCCCGTAGTGCAACGCTCACTTCTGTAGGACAAGGCATTCTATGGTTTTGTGAACCGGAGTGTGAGAGAAGAAGAGAAATGGTGACATGGTGAAAATGAACCAGCGGGCACGGATTCTGGACACACCGTGGCCATCTGAATTTTCTTGCTGATTAGGAGACCTCAGGATCTGTGTTCTGTTACCTAACTACAGTCGTGTCTAAAATGACCACAAGCTTGTCTATTAGCGTGAGGGAATATTTAGGACTTGGCAGAAGCGGCGTGTTTCAAAGGGAAGACGCATTCCTCCATGAGACCGAGAGACTACCCAAAAGCCCAGTTTTCTGCTCTTTGGCTTTTTTCAAAAAATGTTTATAACGGAATAGGAAATTATAAAGAGAAGGTATGGGTAAAATATGTAATTCAAATATAAAATTGTAACGAGGCCTCTAAAAGTAACTAGATTTGAATGTTACTGTGACGTTACGTTTCACTATTTCTATCAACATCATTGGCAGCCTGGCAGCCTTCTGTATACCATGTGCCTTTGTCTGCATGGACGCTTTTCAACGTGAACCTATGAAAGGCTCGGAAGGCTCTCAATGCTCCAGAACCTCTTGTTTCAATTCACTCCTGCGGTTTGGTGCAGAAAATAAGGACAACATTCCTGGCTGGAAATATTTGAGTCAAGTCATCCACAAAAACATGAGTGGGAGTTTGTTGAGGCCATATTATAATATCTGCATATTCATATCTTCAAATTTTGACAGTCAGCTGCTTTGTTCCAGATCGTTCTGACCCAAGTAAAAGGAAAACAAACTGGAAACCGAGTGGATTTACTCACATTTAGGAACGTAGACGTCAGTCAATGCACTGTTAAAATGGGGAAATAACTTAAATGGATTGTTTGGTTTCTTTAAACTCATAGAGTTTCTCATGTTTCACGGCTCACCTCATTCACCACCCGTATATACGGGCCCCACCTGGTCAAGACAGCTGCCTTTGCACCAGAACACTCGCTATGCGTCAGATGCAGTGAAGAGGCGAGGATCCACCCAGCCAATTAGGGTAGGGGGATGATTCAACGGCCAGATTGACAGAGTGAGAATTTGGGATTTGGCCAGGATGCTGGGGTTAACCCCTTACTCTTTGCAATGGTCTCAACGGGATGTTTAATGAGTAGCGTTACTCTGAGCCTTCGTTTAGCGACGTACTAAAAGACACAGTCTACACGCAAATATGTAAAAAATGAATTGCAGCATACTACATATGTTAAATACACCACTGTCTATTCCAGTAAAAAAGGACTTAGCAAACATCTTTTGTATATTTTTACAGGGTTATTGACCACAATCTGTGAGAAGAAACCTCACCTGTATAATAACCTAAAGCAACACCGCCATGCTAACACGTAACTACGTATAACCATGTCTAGTTGTGATGTTAGCAAAAATGACTTCCCTTCACCACAGCCACATCTAGGCACTTAAATTCCAGAGCTAGAGAAAATAGCGTCGCAGGTGAGCAGCACCTCGTGCCATTAGCCCGGCCAGCTGGAAGCATCCCAGCTCTGAATGGCCCATGGCATTTGCCACGGCAGAGAAGGACCAATTATCCCTCATCTGCACAGGATGTTCGTAATGAAAGAGCCAGGCGAACGCTGGATGACTCACAGCGATGCGCTTTCTAAAAGCTCTCCCTAGCCTTGGCGAAGCAGGCTCCCTGTCCCCGGGAACATGGCGCCCTCCATGACCCACCAGACTAATCTCCCGGTGGCAGGCCGTGATGGAGAGCATCGAGTCACAGATTTGGACCAGAGGTGGAGAGTGGAACATGCACAAAAACAACCACTGAGAGTCACAACCTTTGACATGTATCACAGTTTTGTAATAAAAGAAACTTCCCAAACCCTTATTTAGTGTTTTAGACTATAGCTTGTTTCTGTCTGACAATTCCAATCCAGTCTCCGCCCTTGCCATAGCACCGAAACATTGGTAAAAATCAGTAATGATCTTCTCATGGCAGCTGACTCCGGACTATTAAATATTCTCATCCTCCTTGATCTGAGTGCAGCCTTTGACACCATCTCTCATAACATTCTCCTTGACAGATTAGCCTGTATTGGAATCACTGACACACCCTTGGACTGGTTTAAATCTTACCTCTCTGGCCGCACTCAGTTCACTCAACTCAGAACTTTCAAATCACAGCTATCTCCTGTCACTACCGGTGTTCCCCAAGGCTCTGTCCTGTGGCCCCTTCTGTTTATCATCTATCTACTTCCTCTTGGCCATATCTTCCGTAATTTAACATCCATTTCCACTGCTATGCGGATGACACCCAGCTCTACCTGTCCATCAAACCTACCTCCACCCTCCCACCCACTTCTCTCTCTGACTGCCGAACGGAAATCAAATCCTGGTGCAATTTTCTCACACTTAACAGTGACAAAACCGAGGTTCTCCTCATTGGCACCAATTCCACTTTGACAAAACATGATAGTCTTTCTGCTACCATTGATAACTTCTCGGTTTCCCCCTCCCCCCAGGTTAAGAGTCTGGGTGTCATCCTCGATAGCACACTATCATTTCAAGCTCACATTAATGATGTCATTCGGTCTGCATACTTCCATGTATGTAACATGAATCGCCTCCGTCTGTCTCTCACACCCAATAGTACAGCCAGTCTCGTTCACACTCTGGTTACATCCCGCATTGATTACTGTAATTCCCTTCTCTTGGGTCTTCCTCTCAAGTCCACACATAAACTTCAACTGGTTCAGAACTCTGCCGCTCGTATCATCACCGGAACCCCTTCTATTAATCATATCACTCCTGTCCTTCAGCAGCTTCATTGGCAGTTAAATACCGCATTGATTTCAAGATTCCGCCCCTCACCCTTCAAGGCCATTCACAACCTCACTCCTCTGTACCTCACTGACCTTCTTCACATCAACACACCCACCCGTACCCTCAGGTCTTCATCTTCTATTCACCTCACTGCACCTTCCAGTTTGACCACCAGGGGGTTTAGAGCCTTCAGTCGCTCTGCCCCCCCCGCATCTGAAACTCCCTTCCACCTGATATATTAACATTGACTCGCTTTCCGTTTTCAAATCTTTTTAAACTGGCATATTCAATTTGATCACTGTTGATCTCTTCACACCAATCTCTTGTTTTACTTGATTATTTACCCTTACAGATTTTATACATTGTAACTTTGTTTTGTATAATTAGTTTATTGAGTTATTGTTACACCGATGTTTAATTGTTACACTGTTATTTCATTCTGTCTTTTTGCATTTTTTGTGTTTTGGAAGGCGCCTATAAATAAAAGGTATTATTATTATCGGCTGGCACGGCCGTTGGCACAGGCGTTGGCTAGGGCACAGGCATGGGCGCTGGCACAAGCGTTGGCACAAGCGTTGGCTAGGGCACAAGCATGGGCGCTGACACGGGTGCTGGCTAGGGCGCAGGCATGGGGCGATGGATAGGGCGTTGGCTAGGGCGCTGACTAGGGCGCTGGCGTTGGCTAGGGCGCTGGCTAGGGCGCTGGCATCGGCGTTGGCTAGGGCGCTGGCGTTGGCGTTGGCTAGGGCGCTGGCGTTGGCTAGGGCGCTGGCTAGGGCGCTGGCATCGGCGTTGGCTAGGGCGCTGGCGTTGGCTAGGGCGCTGGCTAGGGCGCTGGCTAGGGCGCTGGCGTTGGCTAGGGCGCTGACTAGGGTGTTGGCTAGGGCGCTGGCACGGGCGTTGGCTAGCGTGCTGGCGTTAGTTAGGGCACAGGCTCAGTCCTATCGATTTTGCAGGTTCCAGCTCATGTCATTTGCCCCTTGTGACCAGGAGACCACTGCAGTGTGTTGGATGGAATGTAGGCTTGTCGCTAAGCAGCGTCTCCTCTCAGTTTCACAGGCACCTGCAGGCTGGTAATGCTGCCAATAGGGACGGAACCTCTGGAATGAACTGCGTAGCCTGCAGAGCGTAAACGAGAGGACCGGCATGGAGGCCACTAGGATTGGGGGAGAATAGTTGTACTTCCTCACCCTCCTCATCTGCGTAATGACAAGCTCAGATCATTTTCAAATTGGGGAGAAAATACTAAAAATAATGGGCTTGAAAAGTGATAATTATAACAACTTCAGCTCAATAAAAACTATTTTTTTTTAAATAAGTATATGACAAAAACGCTCCTTTGCTATGAGACAAAACTTCTGTAGGACCTGTCCTGTTTCTTTATTTAATCACCCGCTGCATGGGTAGCGGTTAAGGATTTATAACCCTGGCCAGAAGTTTTTTTGGGTTTACATTCCAGACAAGGCAATGCGGCAGTACACCTCAGCGACGTAATTGACCCCAAAACGCTTCAATAAACAGCCAGCAAAGGTCGAGTGTTAACGCAAATGACGTGTGGATCCGCCCGTAGGAGAGAAGCAGCTAAACAAAATGAATCACGTTAGATAAGGTAGAAGGGAGAGGGAACGGGTTATGATTTATTTATTTTTTAATTCTGCAATAGTCACGGACTTGACAAAATACCCCTATACAGCTAATTTTGTCAGCACCAACTAATATTCTATTTTTAAGTAAGAATGTTCGAAAAGATGTAAATTCTAATTATAAGGCAACTTTTGTAGGGTTCTTTTTCATAAATAGGACGTTAGGAATTTCACCAATAGTTTATTTTACAATACTTAAATTATTAAAATTATAATCTAATGCAATACATCCATGCCATTCTTAAATTAGAAATAAAAAAAATGGAAAAATCCTCTGCAGGGAGGACTAAAGAGCTTAAACTGTAAAGGAGGATCTGAACCAGGCATGAGACAGGGGGCAATCCAGCAGTAACTGTAACCCCGAGCTGGCGGGGTTATGGGGGGGGCGGGGGAGGGCGGACCCAGGGGCCGGAGCGCCCCCTTGACCCAGGAGGTGGAGAAGCAGGGCTTCACAGAACTGTTGTGAAGCAGGAGACAGAAAAACTGGCTCGCTGCCATGCCTGTTACACTGTCGCAGTTTCTAAGAACAAAGAAAAGAATCACATTTCTAATTTATGTAACAGCGGGTGGGGGGGCTTGTTGGGTGGTGGGGTGGGGGAGAGGTAATAATAGGTAATTCCACATTCAATATTTGAGATAAACATTCCCGTATCAAATAGACTACGTGCCAGTATTTGTGATAAACATTAGTGCTTCAAACCGACGGCATCTTTTTACACACTTGGCACCATAACGTCTTCTGCATGCTCTTCGGAAGAGGTTAAATAGATTTATATAGATTTATATTGATATTATAGATTCGGTTAAATAGATTTATATAGATTTATATTGGTATTATAGATTCGGTTAAATAGATTTCTCACCATACCGATTCTATTGTGTTGGCTCTACAGAAAAGAAAAAAAAACTGCTAAAGAATGGCGACTACTGCAAATAGTAATTAAATATTTAAAGTGCCTTTTCAGTTTCAGTGATTTGAGACCATAAAGAGGCTGTGCTAATGAATTGTCACTGGAGAATCCCGGATATAAGTATCACGTAAGTATAAGGATGTAAGTAGCACGATAGCCTACTTACAATGACAGAGTCTGGGAACTGGAACAGCCGGGAGAAGCCGGGAAGCCCCGGGGAGGGGCTGTGTTGTGTCGCGGAGCGTCTTACCACTCTGGTCAGCCCCGTTGATCTGCGCGGGGTTCAAGGCCAGCACAGCCAGGTTGGTCTCCTGTAACACATCCATCAATGTGGCCGGCTCATGTTCCTCCCATGCATCATTACCACCGTCAGACCTGCGGAGACGGAGAGAAAGACACAGACGTCCATGATAGCGAATCGGCGGATTGGCCGGGGTCCCGCGTCAGTCAGAGAGGAGCACCCAAAGCCAGCTGGGTAATTTAGTTCGCCCTGATGCAATTACGGCAGAGATGGCAGAGCCCGGCCTTCAGAAAACGCCAAAACAGCACCAAAACACAGCACCAACACAGCACCAAACACAGCACCAAAACAGCACCAACACAGCACCAACACAGCACCAAAACAGCACCAACACAGTACCAACACAGCACCAAAACAGCACCAACACAGCACCAAAACAGTACCAAAACAGCACAAACACAGTACCAACACAGCACCAACACAGCACCAACACAGCACCAAAACAGCACCAACACAGCACCAACACAGCACCAAAACAGCACCAACACAGCACCAAAACAGCACCAACACAGCACCAACACAGCACCAAAACAGCACCAAACACAGTACCAAAACAGGTCTAAATTCAGAATAGCTGGTGCAGCTAAGCAGAAGTTCTTGGCTTGTGACGCACCTTTCTCTCTGGCAATTCAAGTGACTCCCTGAGCTAAACAGAGACATCAGTAGGGTCCTCGGAGCGGCAAACACACACATCTTCTGTTCCAAAGTGATTGTATCACACCTTCATGCCAAGGATGAACATCAGAACCACCCAGCAATACGTAAACATTAAGAATCCCGCATTACAGCCACAATTGCCATGGCAACACGATGCAACACTTTGCTATTTTAAACTCAATTTACCATTCATATTAAAGTTATTAACCCTTTGGGACCGCTGAAATACACTGCTTAAAAAAGATTGTCTATCAGGATCAGCAGTGAAAGCATGCGTTTCCTCCTCCCTGTTTACATTGACAACAATATATGCAATGCATTTTTAAACTGAGTATCTGTGCAATGCGTATCTATCAATGCCATTCTGTGTTACGTCTTTTCTCACAATACAGGAACTAAGGACAAAAACAAAACAAAACAAAACAAAAAGTAAAAAGTAAGTGGAGAGGAGCTTCTATCGGGGTCTCTGAACAGTGATTCAAAAAACATAATCTGCACAATTCTGTGTGGCTCTGCTTCTCGTGCACCTGAGAACAGCCATGATCCTGCAGTAAGAACAAATGTATTGCAGTCTCTTAAAGCAGGCTATTCTGACCGACCAAAGCCACAATTATCTTAATTTCAAGCTCGTCAAGGGTTCATTGGAATCTGACATCTGTAATCCATTTTATTTAAAAGCAAAGTGGCTAGTAAAAAACGGCAGAGGTGCCTTTGATTCTGTTCCAGTGCCAACGCTCAGACGCTGCACGACGTGGCAGCCAGGGCACTGGAGCGGGACCCGTCGCCACGCGTGTCCGTGCAGCAGCGACTGCAGCGACTGCAGCGACTGCACCTCTCGCTCCACAACAAAAGCCCTGACAGCTGAATTCACATGTCAGCCTCCACCGCTGCTGCCACAGCTCCTTATGCTGGAGGAGGGGGTTCTGACGTGGGGCCTGGAAAGGGGGGAGTGGCGCGCCCCACTACAACATTGAAGCCTTTGGGTTTTCACGGGGTCCTGACACACAACACAGAGGCATTTCTCGTTCCATATTATTCACGATTCTCCGGCTTCCTCGCTTCCTTGCCATGCTGCTGAGAAGGGGAAAGACGGGCGATTAGAATAATGAAGATGGACGGGCTGTAATAAGAGGTTGCATAAATTGCCGCCTCAGCCAACAAGCATGTCCAATTTAACACGTTATTAAGCCCCGCTGTTTAGTCTGTCCGCTGCAGTCGAATGACGGTTCGAGGGCTTTCACAGGCCAGCCCTCGCACGGCTGGCTGGCTGAGGAAACAGGACATGCCAGGGAGGGTCACTTCCGCCTCATAGTTTCTTAAAACACTGGGACGCCCAGGGGGCAGCTGGAGGGGACAGAACGAGGCCAAAAGCCTTGATGAACGCAGCACCACCAAGTGGTGCCCCAAACCAAGAGCCCCAAAAACAATTATTGGTTGAAGGGGAAAGTAGGGGTTGCCATTAAAGCGTACCGCTTGTGATAACGGCGGCTGACGAGAGTGGCACTTGTGCTAATTGGACGACATTGCCGACATTCATCGTGATGCAGATGGCATGCAGTTTAAGTGGACAAACATCATGAGCAAGGGAAATCTCATTTATTTACGTGAGCCAATAGCATGGAAGTACTGCCTGCCAACGGAACTCCGGAACCCATTCAGGACAAGAGCGCTCTGGCTAAGGTATGCCAGGTTTTTTGCGACCTGTTGCAGGGGAGGCGGTCAAAGACTTGCTTTGCATTCCGAGTAGAGAAGAAGCACAAACATGACATTTTACAGGCAAGTGCTGGCACCTTTCTTTAGCTGGGAGGGAGTCATCCACGCCTTGAAAAGTAGCAGGGAATAAAACTCTCTCCCCAGATCAGGGACGAATAAAGGATTAAGCTTTTGTGCGACTACGTTGCCTGTTAGCATCTCCAGTGATTGGATCTTTTTGAAGTTACAGCAGATCTCAACAGCTTCCGTAATTCAGGTGGCCCGACAGGGGCAGCCCGGATTCCAGCTTCATCATTTCCATCTTTAGAAGATCAGCCGTGCTAGTTTCACTTCTGCCCTTACCACGTTTCAGTCTCTGTAAAATAATGAATTGTTTCTCCTCTTTCTTTCATGTTATCCTTCACTTTGCCAGAAAATAAATTTAAAAAAATACAACGTTTTGCACAGATGCATTCGTAATGAGAATGGAAGCACCTTCGGTATCAATGCTATTTCTGTTATGGCAGAAGGCCCTACCTTCAGAATAAACGATGGTTTCGTTATAGCCTACCTACTGCATAGATGAAGAGAGGAAATGGGGGAGGTATTTCCGATGTGTAAATCCCATTTTAGTGCTGATTTTGCGAGAATTACACATACAAAAGCAAACAGAAAGTCAGCCTGTTGCGCTTTCAAGTACTCCAAAGGGCCACGTGGCGCTGAAATCCACAAACCAAGATGTGGGAAAACAAACCGGGGTTGGACGGCCACCCTTGGTTCAGCACCACAGACAGCAACACAATGAGGGACACACTGCCTCCAGGCAGCCCCCGAGGACAATGGCCACTCCTGATTGCCTGCACACAGCTGCAACTACTGATTTCATCAGGCAGCTGCTGGCTGTCAGGGAATAAAATTGCCGTTGCCAGTCTAAAACGGGAGAGGAAGAAAAAAGACGGTGAGCTAAAGGAAACCAATGAGATCCCTGGAAGCCTCGCTCGTCTTGTCTAGAGGAGCACATTGCAACGGGCTCCGGCTTTCGGCCACAAGAGGTCATCACCAAAATGACAGTGGCTGGTGACCCAGAAGTCTATCCCACGACGTTTGAGAGGTTGCTGTCCATGATGGGGGACCGGGAAGGACCAAGAGGACAGGGCTACTGCGTGGGTTGACTGCAGGGAGTTCCCACTGCAAGGCAGCGGCTGGACGCTTTCCTCAGGTCCGAGACGCTGGACCTAAAGTAGAGCCCCCTGCTCCTTTCTCGACATGTTTGGGCTGGTGAAACAGGCCGAGGTAATCGGGATCTCCTGAAGGTGGGGCGGGCGAGAAGGGGAGGCAGAGCCCCTCAAAGGGGGTCAAACCCCTGCATACATCCTGTCATTTACCGTACAGATTAAACCCAGTACAAAAGAATGCGGACACACAATGCATTGCGTCAGAGCCAGAAACAGAGAGGTGATGTAATGCTCTGTGTCAACACCAGGGAGTGGTTTAAGAGAAAGGGAACAGAACGAGACAAGATGTCCTACGAGTAAAACAGGCATGTCTGCAGAGGTACCCTCAAATGTTTTAGGAGAGTAGTTCTGGGTCAAAGTGACACGTAAGCAAGAACATACATTTCAGTACGGCTCGTGCTAAGTGGATTTACTCGGAGGAGAGCAATGGTTGCAGGGGAATTTTCTGTCAGTGCGGATCTACCCATGCAACAGTATTCAGAAAAAACAAAGGGATATCAGACAGGTTTGATGCTCATTACAGAAATGTTTATCAATTTGTCAAGCATGGTCTCCACGCTAGCATTGTTATGAAACACTGAGTCTGGTCAGAAAAGGTCTGATCTGACCAAAAATAAGCGCTTCCGAGTAAACTCAAAGCTTGCCACCCCTGGACTCAAAACTCAAAGATGTGCGGTAGTCTGTGAACATCTGGATAAATCAAATAAAAACGACGGCCGTTCTACAAGAGTTAAAATAGTCTCTCTCTAGCCGGGCGAGTGGCTCAGTAGGGGAAGGCGTTTGCCCGCGTGCAGATGGAGAACCTAAGAGTTTGAATTTGCCCGTTCAAATCCAGCTAATGTCATCTGGTGGAAGAGCCTGGCAGTGGCGCACAACGAGCAGAGCATCGCCTGGGTAAAACCGGCAGGCCCTCCCTAATGAGTGTCTCCAATTGGGTGCCTACAGGCTGGTCGTACTGCGGAGAAGGACGCGCCCCTCTTCCAATCAGCCTCTTGTGAACCTGAACCGTTTCAGAGGAAAGGGAAAAGACTTGGGCGGACTCAAAGGCGACTAGGATTGGAGGGGACTACTCATACTTTCTCACCCTCCCTGTGTGGCTGGCTTGACCATCAAGGCCAAACAAAACCTTCAACTAGGCCTAAACCCCTTTTCATCCTCCACACAAAATAAAATAGTTAATTTTTTCTTAAATGAATGATTTGCTCCATAATCTGACAAGCAGTGAGAAACCTTACATGTTAAAATGTAAGTGAACTAAACAGTATAACTCAATGTTGTCCTAAATTCTGGGCTCGGAGGGCCAGACTGCGCTGTCAGCAGTGAGCCTACACGAATAACCAAGACTGCATTGCAGCAGCCGAGTAAGGCATATTGGGCCCACTATATATCTATATACACATACACATACATACACACACATATACACATACACATACACATACATATGCCTATGACGCCAATAGCTTAGACCCCGTAAAATGTCCACATTATTTTCAGGAACTGGCCGTGTCCTGGAATCAAAGTGTTAATAGCCGGAGGGTAAAACTCCATATGTTGCGATCCGTCATTTCCTAGCCAACGCTTTTATTCTAACTCAGAGGCATTTAAACAGGCTGCTTAAACAGAACGCTCACAAATTCCTGTCCTGACAGTGGCTTCCCATCAGTGCTTCTATCAGGCTAAAGGAAACGTTAAAGATCCTGCCGCCTGAACTGAAACCCGTCAGCTAAAGCGAAACATGGGCTTGTAAGGACTTTCACTAATGTGCCCAAAAGGAACGCATTTAGAACAGTTTGTAGACTAAAGGTAGCCAACATTTCAAAAGTATAATATTTAATAACAAGACTTTTACTAACGTAGGACAAGCAAGCCTTTCACCATATGTTTTACTTGAACTTGAACACCTCTAACTTTCCTTTTTTTACAAATAAAGAAACTTAAATGCATAGTTATTTTCTGAGAATATGGGATGAATCCCATGGACAATTAAATGGTTAATTATTTCTCACTCCTAAACTCAGCTTTTCTGTTTATTTGCCAGTGCCGTCAATTACGATCTCCGTCTGGAGTTCCGTGCTCCGTCTACACATTCACAGGCGTGCCAAAAGCCTGGAGAGAAGGGAAAAAAACGCACACACACTTCTACATGGCAAAGGTGCTGGTTCGACTGCAAGATAAGATTCTGTTTACTTGTGTAATTTATTTGCCTGCACTAATTGAGAGATTCTTCTGATTCTGTCTGCGTCTGACTCCCTCCCTCGCAGGCACAGGGGGGAGGGGTAAACAAGGGGGGGGGGGGGGATATGGGGTCGGTATCCCAGCTTCTCCACCAAGCGGCTCGTGTCGCAAATGGCGGGGCGGCGAACAACCGATTACACTGGCGAGAGAGGGCGGTTGGCAGTGAGGAGTAAGAGCCAGCATTAAGCCTGACCAAATACCCACGGAGCAGATCCCCAGTACCAAGCAGTGTGAGTGCGCAGTGAGAGTGAGCTGTGAGAGTGTGAGTGCGCTGTAAGAGTGTGCTGTGTGAGTGCGCAGTGAGAGTGCTGTGTGAGTGTGCAGTGAAAGTGTGAGTATGCAGTGAGATTGTGAGAGGGTGCAGTGAGAGTGTGAGAGTGCGCTGTGTGAGTGTGCTGTGATAGTGCGCTGTGTGAGTGTGGGTGTGCAGTGAGAGTGTGAGAGTGGGCTGTGTGAGTGCGTAGTGAGAGTGTGAGTGCGCAGTGAGAGTGTGTGAGTGCACAGTGAGAGTGTGCAGTGAGAGTGTGAGAGTGCAGTGAGAGTGTGAGTTTGCAGTGAGAGTGTGGGTGTGCAGTGAGTGTGCAGTGAGTGCGCTGTGTGAGTTTGCAGTGAGAGTGTGAGAGTGCGCTGTGTGAGTGTGCTGTGATAGTGCGCTGTGTGAGTTTGCAGTGAGAGTGTGGGTGCGCAGTGAGAGTGTGAGAGTGCGAGTGCGCAGTGAGAGTGTGAGAGTGCACTGTGTGAGTGCACAGTGAGAGTGTGAGAGTGCACTGTGTGAGTACACAGTGAGAGTGTGCAGTGAGAGTGCAAGAGTGTGCAGTGAGAGTGTGAGAGCAGTGAGAGTGTGAGTGCACAATGAGAGTGCAAGAGTGCGCAGTGAGAGTAGGCTGTGTGAGCGTGCAGTGAGAGTGTGCAGTGTGAGGGCACAGTGAGAGTTTGCAGTGAGAGTAGGCTGTGTGAGTGCGCAGTGAGCGTGTGCTGTGTGAGTGCGCAGTGAGAGTGTGAGAGTGTGCAGTGTGAGTGCACATTGAGAGTGTGCAGTGAGAGTAGGCTGTGTGAGTGCGCTGAGAGCGTGTGAGAGTGCGCATTGTGAGCGTGCTGTGAGAGTGCTCAGTGAGAGTGTGCTGTGTGAGTGTGCAGTGAAAGTGTGAGTATGCAGTGAGATTGTGAGAGTGTGCTGTGTGAGTGTGCAGTGAAAGTGTGAGTATGCAGTGAGATTGTGAGAGTGCGCTGTTTGAGTGCGCAGTGAGTGTGAGAGTGTTCAGTTTGAGTGCACAGTGAGAGTGCGCTGTGTGAGTGTGCAGTGTGAGTGTGCAGTGTGAGAAGCAGATTGAGGGAGACAGCTGTTGGGCCTCACGGAGTGACCTTTGACCTCCTGTAGTCTTCTCGCATTCACAAAGGCCAGTGAAAGTTTCATAAACAGAGAGCCTTGTAGTCCTATGGGCTCAGCCTTCCACTTACTGGAATTTTAATGTATTGTCTATTACTATCGCAATAACATACCTCTAATCTATTCCAGTATTTGTGTGTGCACTTTTCCTAGCCACAGAGCAAACCGCACCAGTCTATTAATCTTGGGCTGTTTGGCAGATTAAAGAAAAGTATATCCAAGGAAACATTATTTACTGTATTTACAGATAAAAGCAGTAAATTTATAATTTACATTTCAAGACATTAATTTTACGCATTTGTTGTTCTGCTGAGGCTGGCAATATTTATAGATTATCAATGTAACATTTTTAACCAGTTTTAAACGATGACATGAGTTTAAAGAATACAGTTTTTTTTAAGAAGATGAATTTGCCTGAGCTAATCTTATGGGATAAAGAACGTCGGATTTCCTGTACGTCTTCCAGATGTCCGTGTTTTTAAAAAAAAAGGATCTGCCCACTAACACTGGTTCTGACTCGTGATTGGCTGCAAAGCCCGTCTGTTCCCCAGTCATGGAAACATGTAGCCACTAAGGAAACGAGGGTCCGGGCAGCTGACGGCTGTTAACAGCTCACCGTTGTATTTCAGAGCACCAGACACAAACCTACTGAAAAATCTACACTGACAGGCACACAAGACACAGAGGCCTTTTATACACCTAAAGAACACGCTCAAACAGCCTGGGGATCGTGTCCTGATATTTACAGTACAAGCCATCTGTCATTTCACATAAAGGAGCACCAAGGCGCACTCACTGTCTTCATAGAACGGAGAAACACTTAACGGGAGGAAACCCCGATCGCATCTTAATGCTCTAATAGCAATTTTATTTAACAAGGGGTCTTTGTTGTAAGGCTGGACTGCGGCAGTAGGGGTCCCGTGCAGGGGTTAATAGTGCACAGGCGTACACCCTCTACCCGGTAACGCTGGCATTGAACCGGTTAATGACAGGGCCGCCGGTTTTTGTTCCCACCTACACGATCTTGCCTAATTGACAGCAATTATCTAATTAACTTTATCGCCTCCATATGTTGTAGCCGTGAAATTTGGTACTGCAGAAACGCATTCTTTAAAATGAAATAATCTATGACAAAAGAAGCAAAAAAGCTTGGTCGACGTCTTAAACCTTGTTTTCCTACAGTCAAATAAAGAATGCATTTTTACAGAATCTGCAATATAAGCAACACTGGACTTCAAACTATAAGCTGATGGTGAAATTTCCCTGATGACACCATGAACCTCATCCTCCTCAGTAACCGAATCTGTTGCTGAGTAACTGATGAGCGGAAAAGGCAGAGACACAACGCTTAATGAGTTCAGCATTGCGCAGAAAGCCCACTGACCTTGTGATACTTTTACACCTCGTGTAATTCAAAAATTAAAACTAAACTGGCTAGCCGCGTTCCTGTGAATTCCAAAAAAAAAGAAGAGTATCCAGACTTTCAGAAGTTTTGCAGGGGATTATTAGGAAAATGAGCGACCTCCTCGTTGGGAAAAGGTCGACCCTATGTCTGAAGCTCTGTAAAAAAGAGAAGAAAGTGGAGTGGTCTCTGCAATATCAACATCATTTATTATAGCCTTATTATTGTTGTATCAAAAAGAACATATTTTATTTGCAATAAAATATTTTTATTATTATTTCCATTTCCAAACTTTTGAGTGAGCGAGCGAGTAACAACAGTAGTCAGGCAGTGAAAATTCAGAGCCACCAACAAAGTCACAGTGACCCAATCCGCTGCACTAACAAACCTTTAAGTGAGAACAACGCGTCCTGAGGGGAGGGCTATATGAACTAAGAGGATTTTGTCTTGCATTATCATTGTGGGGGATGTACTGGAAGACAATCTTACTTCCTTCCATTGAGTGTACTGAGTAAGTACCTGCGTATAATCTGAGGTTTAGTCTTCATGCCCAAGGGGTCACATTGATTTCAAGCCAGGAGCCCTGCCTGTTCTGTAGGATAAATTTAGTGATTTTCCTCAAAAAAATACGCTAGATAGCATCACCCTCAGTCCAGTCTCATTCACCACCCCCCACCCAATCACAAAATCATTTGTTACTTCGCTTAACTAACAAATTACATTTAAATACATTTTAAAATATCAAACATTAGCTTCTATTACTGCTTGTTAATAGTAGCTACTCACTGTATTAGCAATAACGCTAAGGAGTATGAACACCCAGAAGGGGAAAGATTTTACAGTAACTGTGTTTTTTTTTCAGATAGCCATTCAGGAGCGTACAAAATGCTATTTTGTTTTATGTCTAAGGAGGTTACAACTACCCCCCTTTTCATGCCCTGAAGATACTTCCTTTTAAACAATAGTGTTTTCACTGACCTATAATATTTCTACACTTCACTCCTCATCTAATATCCTCAGTTCACTAGAGGGTAATCATCTATCACTGGGTCATTAAGCTTTTAAGTAAGCTGTAGTAATCCATTACTCTTTATTTATTAGTTTGGTCTTAACCCGAGCAGCTTTGAGTTGCGCATGGCATATTGACTGATGCGCTTAATACATGTAATCTTTTACTCCAGATTCTGCGTACTGATGTGATATAATACCAGGGAAAAGATGCTTTAGCCACAATTCAGTAAGGTAAGCGTTGAAGCAATAAAGCATTAAAATGGAGATATCGACATAAATCACTGCAAAAAACAAAACAAAAACCAGTTAGACCTTGAATTGATTCATTTTTAATTTAGTAATACTAAGCCAATATATTTTTCAGTTATGGAAGTCTAATTCTGCCAGCTCCAATCAGGACACATTAGAACTGTGATATAGATTAGAAACGCAGTGGTGAACTGTGACACGCCGGTGGTGCTGGAATCATATTGACAGGGTTAGTGCTACTTAACCTGAATTACATCCTTAAATATACAGCTATATTAATTAACGTCTGTTTGATCTGACAAAAGAGCATTTTCTACACTAACAAAGAGATACACTATAAAGATAGGTTGTAAAAATATTCAGGAATTATAACCAGACAAAATCATATACTGTTGTGAAGAGGCCGCAAGGCGAAAAGCTATGAGATGCGTTGGCGGTATTCATGAGACGTCCGTACTTGACTTATCATTCAACAGCCTTAATCTGACAACGGGGTTAGCAGTGTTTGCGAGACCTATGACCCCTGCATAATGACCCCAGTCGCGGGGACCTGCGGTTTCTGTGGAGAGTGCGTTTCAGGACCCGTTCCATCACCACAGCGTTCACAGGGAATTGTCGACCGATTGTCTGGACCAATTTATGGCTGTCAGGAGCAGACGGTTGGAAGACCACTTTCTTCCCAGATGTGTGACAAAGACGGTAAAAAGGGTTAAGAACACAGGCGACACAAGTCTGTCGATGTACGAACAGATTAACTCTGCCCAGTGCCGAGTTAATACTGTAGCGAGAACGCTTTTGACAGCCACAGTTCTATTCACATGCATAACTGTAGTGTAGCGTTTTCCGGCCTGCCTCGGAAGTCCACACCGGTGATTCTCAAACCCGAGGCCCTTTAGTGACATCATGACACCACCTTCGGCGTAGTGGGGACCGGGGTTCCACGGCTGTCATGGTTGGAAAGACGAGCTCCAACCGCCGTTGGCAGACTTGACATGCCTGGCTATAGACAACATGACTCCATCTGGAGTAAAAAAACCTTGTTGCGATCCCAAACCATTTAGCGTCCCCAGTTTTGTCAGCGGCGCGGAGTATACCTTAACGACCGGCGGTTTACATTGTATCGGAACAGTCGCGTCTCTTTCTCCTCCGTAATCTCCTCCGTAATCTTCTCCATAATCTCCTCCTGGAGAGTAAGGCTTCTCGCCTGCTCTTTTCTCTGGTTCTGCTGAAGCCCAGACAGATTGCAGAGTGAGCGTGCACATCCTGGGCTGTGAATTCAGCCATCCCGCGCACGTACAAACACTGCCCCCAGGGAGCTGGGTAATGACGCTGATTGCTTTCATTTGTCTCTTTAGCTTGGTTCCAGCAGCTTCTGAACTCGCCACCTCCACTTCTCGGGCACACAAGGCTGGCCCGGTTTACAGCTACGTGAAGGCTGGCCCAGTTTACAGCTACGTGAAGGCTGGCCCGGTTTACAGCTAAGTGAAGGGTGGCCCAGTTTACAGCTAAGTGAAGGGTGGCCCAGTTTACAGCTAAGTGAAGGCTGGCCCAGTTTACAGCTACGTGAAGGCTGGCCCGGTTTACAGCTACGTGAAGGCTGGCCCGGTTTACAGCTACGTGAAGGCTGGCCCAGTTTACAGCTACGTGAAGGCTGGCCCGGTTTACAGCTACGTGAAGGCTGGCCCAGTTTTGAGCTGAGTGAAGGCTGGCCCGGTTTACAGCTACGTGAAGGCCGGCCCAGTTTTGAGCTGAGTGAAGGCTGGCTCAGTTTACAGCTACGTGAAGGCTGGCCCAGTTTACAGCTACGTGAAGGCCGGCCCAGTTTTGAGCTGAGTGAAGGCTGGCTCAGTTTACAGCTACGTGAAGGCTGGTCCAGTTTTGAGCTGAGTGAAGGCTGGCCCGGTTTTGAGCTGAGTGAAGGCTGGCCCAGTTTTGAGCTGAGTGAACGGTGGCCCGATTTTTGTTTTCCTTTGTTGTTTCAGTCACACCTATAGGCCTGTTCTGTTAAGAATGGTATAAACTGTGGGCCTCTGTGAATCTGATGTCAGATGGCAGACGTAGCATTCAAGGTTTGCACTCAGAACAGTGACGGAGGCCACCACCTTGGCCTCTAGCAACGCCCTTCCAGATTGATCTAGCTTCACACATTCGCACCGTGTCCTTTCTACATTTTCAGGAAAGGAAGAAAGGGAAGAGTCCCAATGCTCACGTTTGCAGGTGTCCGTAAGGAAATAAAAAAACATTGATAACCCTTTTTTGGGTCGACTTGAAAGACTAACACAATCCTCCCAAATTATGCATGAGCTAGCTATGAACCGTTTCGGTCCAGGAATCCCAAAGGAGAGAGTTAAGTGACATATCTCTGAAATGCTCACTGTCACGAAGGCGAAGGCGTTCAGAACCACGGAGACCATCCTTACCGGAGGCTGCTGGGCACGGGACATCGGCCCGAAGATCTGACCGGTCCGGATATTTTCTTTCCCTGACGCTTCAAATGGGTCAGCTACACCTGTGCCCATTCTTCCAACAATCGCGAACAAGACAATGTCGACCCTTGCCATAAACACCTCCAGCAGTACGGATCCCCTAAATCACCAGCTCCAACATCCCCTCCTGCAGCTTACAATGGTGCTGTGTCCCCTAAATCACCAGCTCCAACATCCC
>JAOYSI010033314.1:0-30336 GCA_025775065.1 Hiodon alosoides
GAGAGAGAGAGAGAGAGAGAGAGAGAGAGAGAGAGAGAGAGAGAGAGAGAGAGATGGGGGGTTAAGACATTTGAGAATGTAATAACAGAGAATGTAATTGAGGATAAGATAGTAAGGCACGTTTTATTTTCGGTGTCAATTGCTAACATTCTTGCTGGTTTTTATTAAGTAGTCGATTCAGCCCAAGTCATTATTCAGCAAAAACCCCATTTGAAATGATAATATTTTATTAATAACGGAGTGGAGTCGACCAAGCTGTAGTTACAGTGGAAGGTTCTGTGTTCTTATGGAATATGCCTGTTTAGTATTCCACACTCATAAGCCACACTGGGCTGAGGGCCTGCAGGAGTTTGAAACCCGGTGGGTGTTATTTTCCCTGGCTTGCCGTCAACTGTCCTGAACAGAGAATGTGTTGCACTGGTCCTGGTAAGCACGGATCCACGACTGGGGTGGAAAAAGGCAAGCAATACACAACCACAGCGGTCACTTTATGCAATTTAGACGTTCTGAAGAACTGATGTGCTTTGCCTCCAGAGTGACTGAGTCTGGAATAAAGCGCTGGTCTGGAAGAGCGATGGGTGGAAATCGGCAGGGCTCGTCGCTTGTCTATGTGTCCTGTTGGCTTCCCAGACACCCGCTGGCCTGTGACGTTGTCAGGAGAGATACACTTTTAACCTCTTGTGTGGGCCGTGTAGCCTGCACTGTGGAAGAACCAGACGGGTTGCTCGAAGGGCGACCAGGACTGGAGGAGTGGAGGGGTACTTCCTCTCTCTCTCTCTCTCTCTGTGCGTGCGGCGACAGGATTCGTAGCCACGAGCCAAGATGGTGGTTCCAAATTTGGCCATTCCAAATGAAATATTATTTATACAACACTTGTGTTATGTGTAAATGTCTTTATAGTCCATTAAAGTGTTGCTATCTTGTGGAACTCTTTTAAATCTTGTTCTTCAAAGTAATGCCCTCCTCTTCTGTGACACACAGTTGTGGTTAATTTCTCTGGATTGTCTCCCCGATTTTTCCTCCCAGGCGTTCGTGACGGCAGAGTCTGAGCTCGGTATTCCTGCCCTGCTGGACCCTGAGGATATGGTGTCCATGAAAGTGCCTGACAGGCTGAGCATCATCACATATGTCTCCCAGTATTACAACTTTTTCACCAACAAGTCTCATGGTGTGTGTGCAGGAATGGTTATCTTCACCTGTAAAAATGACATCTTTCAGTACCACATATTATACGTGCACTCTGTACGGAAATATTGAGTGCTGTTGGTGTTGAGCAATGCCGTTGACAAGACAGTAGTTTTTCTCTACAGTGTACATAGCATTGTCTTTGTACATTGCAGTGCTTTATAGTGCATGTAATGTTTATAAAGATAGTGCTAGCCTGTACCATACATTTAGCCTGAACCACCCCCCATAGTTTAGCATGCATGCCTGTGTTGGAGGTCTGAATTAAAGTAGCTATAACGGCCCATTCCGACCTCACTGCTTGGCTGAAAAACTTTTCCTCCGCCAGCCCTTGGCTAAGTATGTTAGAGTTTGCTGTATACGTTTCCAATTCGATGAGGTAAAGGGGTGAAAATTGAAGGCAGAAAAATATTATGTTAGTTGAGCGAAGAAGAAACAGGAGCACCTTTACTGGTTCTGACAGCTAAATCTGTTTATGGGCACACACTGTTTTTCTCGTGCAGCCAACCCCCCTTGCATGAAGAGGCCGAGTGGTACTGGCCAAAATGAACCAGCTACAAAGAGACCAGTTGCTGCTCCCGATGACCGAGTGGGGGAGTCTGAGGTAAAGAGGAGCAGCTGCTATTTGCATGCTAACAGAAGTCTGGAACCTAAAATAATGGCATGATTCTTCTCTGCTGAACCCGGCTATTAATATCTGTGTTGGTTTTTTTTTTCTTTTTTCTTCTTCAATATCTGACATCCGACAGTTTAGATAAGGCTGTGTTGCTGTAGGAAAGATCTAGTTCATTACCGTTAGGACATGATGTCAAAAAAATTAAATCTGAGATCCTGTAGTAAGTGTAGAATCAAGTCTCTTCCATGACTGATTGAAGGATTCCCGGTAGCGGTATTAATATTGGAATATGTTGTCTTATATATTGCATATTGCAATATTGGAATATCTTGTGTTATTGGACTGGTTTTGTCATGTTTCGTTGGTAACTTTTTTTGTGTGATTTGTAATGAGGCCAAGGTTTTGGTCTGGGCTCTCACAAAAAAAAATGTAGCATTTGGGGTAATATAAGTTTTGTAGGAATGGAAGCTTAGGATTCTCCTGTTGAGACGGTTGCATCTCTGTCATGAGATAATATATTTGTGTATAACTAATCGGGCTAATGCTTTGTCTGTATGTGGGGATGTTTTTTGTGTGTGTTTAGTATAAGTATATACAAGGTTAGCTTGTACATCCTGTCTCTCTGCTCTCCCGTATGACCCCCTCCCCGAACCCCCGACCCTGCACCCCACCCCACCTCCCGCCCGTCCTCCTGTCTTTAGACGGAAATGCACACTTCTCCCTCTTCCTCTCTCTCGCCTTTGATCCCCCCGCTTCTCTCTGATCCTGTGCCTAGACAGTAGGATGGGGGGCTAGGGGGTGTCAAGTCTGTTAGGTCAGTCACCTCATTTTCCTCAGTTGGGCATTACTCACAGTATAACTTTCTAACAATTGCCGTAGCGATAAATATATTAACTTTGTCTCTAAATGCACTCCTTGAACTCTGACTGCTTAACTTATACCAGTGATTTTACCCATTTTAATACCAATACAAGTTTAAAATTTCATAAATCCGTTTACAACATTTTACCGAATAGATGGAAGATGTTTTGTAACAGACTTATACAAACGTAAATCAGTCCTTTCAGCGAGAGTCTCAATCCTGACTCAGTGTTTGATCTCCCTCCTTCCCTCCCCTCCTCCCACCCGCCCCTCTCCGTGTCCCTCCCCCAAATCTCAACATTGGTGTTAGCTGACCGCACATGTGCAGATGGGCGCAGGTAGCCAATTAAAACGCAGCACCCTGAGCAGCATCTGCGCAGCCTGCCAGAAGCATGTCCACCTTGTGCAGAGGATCCTGATCGATGGCAAGCTGTACCACCGCAGCTGCTTCAGGTAAGATCTGCTCTGCGCGTCGCTCTTCTAATGGCACGTGAGGTCGCTTCTGCCAGGTATTAGTGAGCGCCCTGTGTCGACGTCGTCACCTGACTGTGGGTCACTTCGCCTCTGTTGGTTCACTTCAGGTGTAGG
Source organism: Hiodon alosoides (assembly GCA_025775065.1). Lineage (NCBI taxonomy): Eukaryota > Metazoa > Chordata > Actinopteri > Hiodontiformes > Hiodontidae > Hiodon > Hiodon alosoides. The sequence goes on from JAOYSI010033314.1 coordinate 3,251, forward strand.
GAGTGCTGCAGCACCCTGTTACCTGGCTCTTACAAAGCAGGAAGCGAGACGGGGTCCCTGGTCTGCACTCACCACTTTGCCAAGTGGTCTTCAGCCAGCCGCAACGGCCGCCCCGACCTCAGCAGGGGGACTGGGCTTGTGGAGAAGGTTGGGGGAGGGCCCTCGCCGCCAGAGAACCCGCCCACTCTCCCAGACCAGGAAACGGCTCCTCAGCCGGGCGTCGTGGGCGAGCTCCCAGCCGATGAAGAGGTGGAGAGGAACGGAAGCAGAGAGGAGGAGGAAGTAGGCCGAGAGTGCTCAGACAATGAGGGGAGGGAAGCCAAACTGCAACCGGCGGCTCCTCCGAATCCTTTTGCGGACAGCGAGGAAGAGGAGGAAGAGGAAGAGGAAGTGGACGTGACGGGACGGGACGTTGCCAAAGCCTCCGCCAGCGAGGGCCGGCCCTCCACTCCGAACAGCCACCTGGGGGGAGCTGACCGGCCGGTGCCTGCCCCCCGACGGATATTTGACCCCTCCCCTCCTCCGCGCCCATTGCCCAGGGTCCGCCCATCCAAAGTAACACATAGCCCCACAGTCAATGGTGAGCCAGCATGCCAATATAGCTGATCTTTTTTCAGTATCCTAGAATGGTAACATGCTGACGTCGGCTATAGAGAAGACACTGATCTTTCACTGTACAACTGTCTCTTTCTGCAGGCGATCCTGCCCATCCCAGAGGATCCATTCCCAGACCCAGGGAAAGGTCACACTCTCCAGGGAGGTGAGAATTTGCATACATTTCATCACAGCGTCTCCTCTTCAGTGCGCAAGCTTTGTGATTTTTCTGTGCGTTACGTAACTGCTGCGTGTCCGATTGTCACAAATTCAGCAGGAGAGAGGAGGACAGGCCCAGAGTTATCTGTGCAATTCCCATTCTTTCACTTGTCATCTCGCCCACCCACTTGTCTGTCCATCTCTCTTAGCTCCAGCCTCTCCAGTGAAACTCCCAAACCTAAAGACCCACCATGGCTGGCTCTTGTCCAATCAGAGCCTAAGAAGAAGCCAGCCCCTCCCCCTCCCCCTGCTATGTCCCTGCGTTCTGGTTCAGTACCTTCCCTTGGAAGTGAGGGGTCCAGGCCATCCACTCCTCCACACTCCAGCAATCCCTTTGAGGATGATGATGATGGTGATGATAATGAAGAAGAAGAGGAAGCAGAGTCAGTTGGAAGCTTAGCACCGCCCTCTGTGGTTGCAAGCCACCCCTGGTATAGAATCACTCCAGCGGCCGACGCAGGCAGTCCAGATCCTGCAGCCAGTGCTGCTAGTCCAGCCAGTAGAGCTAGTCCAACTCATAATTTCAGCCCTGGCAGCCCAAAGAGCAGGAAAAGGCCAGCGCCCAAAGTCCCACCACCCCCTTCTGGAGGTCAGTTTCCTATTTGCCAGCCCGTAACGACATTTTACACATTGTTTGATAGGACATGCACATGCTGTCGGTCTGGTAATCATTCGTTCTCATCTCCTGTCCTGCTAATGTGCGTTCAGATTTGTTGGGACGGTTGATGAAAATGAGATTTGAGGTCATTACATTCTCCCTCCCTCTCTTTCTCCTCCCAACTTCCTCTCCACTCGCTGTCTTTGGCTTCTTCTCCTCTGTATTGTAACTCTTCTACGGGCTGCATCCTCTCTTTCTCCAGTTCTCCCTCACTCCCAGCCCTCCTCTGCTTCCCCATCCCCAGCTCTTAGCGCAGAGAGCCTCTCCTCCTCCTCGGACCACAGCTCCTCTAAGTCCCCACCTGGGGACAGGCTCGCTGACCAGGACCACCATTTCACCAAGAGCATCTCCGAGCCAGCAATCAGTGGGCCGGGCCAGTCGTCTGCCAATCACAAGCCTTACCTGTCGCCCAGTCCCTCCCCTCCGCCCCCGCCGGTCAACACCAGTTCGGCCCCTGCCACTCCGCAGACCATAAGAAGCGCTGGGACGAACGCTGTTCGGCCCCCTCCTCCCAGACCCCCGTCGACTCCCAGCCCCCTTGCTAAAGGGGCTTCTCCCACCCTGCCTCCGCCACCTCCTCCTCCTCACAGTAAGGTGCGTCGGCATTTGTGTGCTGTGACCATCCGCGCTACAAGCCTGTGGTGTCAATTTGCAGGTATTCTAATATGAGCCAGTGTCTCAGTCTGAGAAAAGAGGTACGTTGTGTGAGATTAGTTGTTTTAGAAGTAATAGTGAAGAATAGGTGTCCCAGTACGTCTGACCTGCCAGGTAAAGTACGGAGAAATGCCACTATGACAGTGAAATTGTACGGTAGCTGGATTTTACTGTTGTAGATTATGGATGTTGTTGACAGTAAAAAATGTACCCGTGTCGTGCAGAAGACTAAATTATAGACGAGGAAAGAAAGCACCGAAGGCAGATGATAAAACCACCGTAAGATTAGTGAAAATAAGATGCAGACTCCGTGCAAGATGGGTGACGCATGAGAGTCCAGGTTTTAATCCAGGAATCAGATCAAGGATATAACTAATTAAATGCACACCCTGAGTATCTCTCTTCCGCCACTTCCAGCGCACCTGTAAGGAGAATCCTTTCAACCGGAAAGCCTCTCCTTCCTATTCTTCGCCCACCACCAGGCCCCCCAAGGGCCCCCGACCGGCCCGACCTCCAGCCCCAGGACATGGTTTCCCCCTCATCAAGAGGAAGGTGAGATGGGTCTTCTTCTAGTCATGTCTGCACTTTTTCTCTGCAGTCAGTAAGAGGTCATTCTGCCCAGCACCCAGCGGCTGTACCGATGCTGAAGCATCTGCCAACCACTGTGATTTTCACGGAGAACCCCCCGTTCTGCAACGTCTTCGTGCTTCCTTCTCCAGGTGCAGTCGGACCAGTACATCCCAGTGGAGGATATCCATGTGGAGATGGGAGAGTTGGAGAAACAGCTGGACGAGCTGGAGCAGAAAGGCGTGGTGCTGGAGAAGAGGCTGAGAGACTGCCAGAATGGTGAGTGAGGGATGGGTGGATGGCCGCGCTGGGCCTTCTGATAAGGATGATCGACGTAAGCACCAGAACGTAACTCTCTTTTCTACATAAAATTCAACTGCTGACGTTTTGAGCTATTAAAAGTGTGGTGTCTAGTGGCGGAGACTTGTGGGGCTTATACCTGAGGTTTACGCTTTGAGACGAAGGCATGTTCTCTCTCCCACTGCAGACGAGGAAGAAGAAACCATGCTGGTAGACTGGTTCACACTGATCCATGAGAAACACATGCTGGTGCGCAGGGAGGCTGAGCTGGTCTACACGTGAGTAAGCCATGGACAGGACAGGATTAATACAGATGTTAGTGCTGCCAATCCTAGAAATCCATGGACACTGCCTGAAGTGGAAAATTTGCAAGACAGATGTAGTCTGTCCTGGGGGGGGGTCAAACTGTAGTCCTCGCAGGCTGCAGGGTCTGCTGGTTTCCTTTTTCATTCCCCACTTAACTATTTAACCAGTGTCATTATCTGGATTAGATAATCTCATCTGGGGTTTTTGCGGTTACTAATTGCTAAGTAGCTTAAACCAGAGTTTGACACAATAAATGATCCCTGTCAATGTCCTCCATTATTGTTCTCCAGTGTGTGCAAGTATGTAATGTAAGTTTTTTTAATCGGAATAACAGCATAATCTGGATCTGACAGGCTTATGTGTTTTATGAGCATTTTGTGGAGTAAAGATTAAACTTCAGTGTGGTTCTTCCAGGGCCAAGCAGCAGAACCTGGAGGAGAGACAAGCAGACGTGGAGTATGAGCTGAGGTGTCTCCTCAACAAACCAGGTGACCTGAACATGCCATAGCACCCGTTCTTTGGCTCCAGCCCCCATCTTCCCAATGGCAGTGTGGATACGCATAGGGTGTGAAGGAACAATATGGCAGGTGACACGGCGCCGCTCTCTCTCTCCCTCTCCCCCTCAGAAAAAGAGTGGAGCGAGGAGGACAAACGCAGGGAGCAGGAGCTGATGGCGGAGTTGGTCACCGTCATCGAGCAGAGGAACCACATCATCAACAGCATGGATCAAGACCGCCAGAGGTACGTGACACATTACCTCAGCCCCTCAAATAATGTGTCTGAGTGCTGTACCAGTGCTGTGCTGCGGTTGAGAAGCACTTATGGACGCACTTGTGGATGTAATATGGTTGATAATACCAAATGTGATTGTCTCAGGGAGGAGGAGGAAGACAAGCTGCTGGCAGCCATGATCAAGAAGAAAGGTGAGAAGATAAAAATGTTCTCTGTCCTACTAAGTCCGTCTTATTTTCCAAGTTATTTTAAACCTTTACCCATGTCTCTGTTTGCTTGCAGTATGTGAAGTATAGCGTTCCAGTTTGGCTTGTGTTTTTCACCTTCTCTCTCCCGCCCTTTCTGTACAGAGTTCCACAAGGAGGCTGACAGCGAGCAGAAGAAGAAGGGGGGGAAGTTCAAGCCTATGAAGGTGCTGAAAATGTTGGGGCAAAAGAACGAGGGGGGCAAAAGCAAGAGCCCCCGCAAGGACAAGAGCTGAGGAAGGGAGAAGGGCAGGAGCAAGGTGTCGCGTCACCACGGAGGGGTGAAACGAACTAGCGGGAAGAGCGAGCGAAGGAGAATATTGCTGAAAAAAAGAGTCTACATGCTGTAGTAATGTCAAAGGCCTTCTGTATGCAACCCAAATACCACTCTCTACTGATGTCTATCCAAAGTCAAAGCCACACAAATGTGTTATGTACATATTTTTAAATTCCTTTCTGTGCAAACCTGTAAAACTGAAACCGAAAACAACCCAAGAGCTAAAATAATGGGCAAAAGACTTGCAGAGATCTATTTATGATGTTGTCCAAAGTTCTATTCTACCTTTTTATTGTACATAACAGGCTCTGAACCCAGTTTTTCTCTTAGTTGGCAGGAAGAATGGCTGATTGTCATAATGATACAAACTTGATGCTCGATACCTAACCTGGTCTTAACTCTTACACTGGATCAAAGTACTGTGCATGAAGATACAGAGCCAGTGTATGAGCCATTTGCTGGCCGACTGCATGGTGGTTTCCCCCTTGTTAGAGAACGTGGGGGCCTTTATTTTGAAACTGCTACATGACTACAAACACATTTTAGAGCGGGAACTTCTGTAGTAATGGAGACGAAACGTGATCCAGATTCTTGAGGGTGGGAGCTGAATTTGGAAAATGTATTTGAGGGAGAGAACGGATCTCAACTTAACATTTTTCATTTTAAACAAGCCGGTGGATCTCGGAAGCTCTTCCAATCGTATCTTTTGTAAACCATTTTACAGTTCGATGAACTAGGGTAGAGGTTGAGATTGAGAATGATAATGGGTTACATAGAACAGAGCTGGGAAATCTTAGTTCCAGAGGGGGACAGTGCCTGTAGGTTTCATCTGAATCATTATTGGGGTTGTTCTCTGGGTTTTAATGCATGAAAACCAGGCAACAGTACAACCCCAGGAGAACCAGGATTTCCCACACCTGATACAGAGCCTTGTACTCATAGTACTCTCTCTTGTAAACATGGCATTTTTACAGAAATATTTGGTGGAAATTTTAAAGGTCAAATTTAGTTTCATAATTAAGAGGGCTATTTAAGTAATATTGCAGGTGGAACGTCCGGACCACATTCTAAAACTAGTGACATAAATGTATCATATCAGCAACCAACTAACTAAATGTACTTATTATTGTTCTAAATGGAGTTAATCAGCCTCTTAAAATTGAAAGGGTTTTTAAAAGATCTATTTTATTAACACAGTAATAACTAAAAGGGTGAGCCTGTGAATGCTACAAATACCAGTTATGCAATGTTACCTTTTAATTTAAAGTGCATTTTCTTTCTGTTTTACTTTGTTACATTGTCTAATTTAATCTGCCTTAAAAATATTAGTTGCCTGTAGAAGCAATAGGGTTGTTTATAAAAGTGCCATTATTTAATTGTAATTTTGAGGTATTTCTCTCACCCTGCCTGTCGTCTTTATGTACCTGTTTGTTAGTCAGTCTCTCTGTCCTTATGTGTACTGGTTTATGTCTGCCCAGTAAAAACTAGAGGCTTTTAAAAAGCTGCAGGATTGTTAACAATGCCAACAAAAAAAAAACTGAAGAAAACATAATATTATGGAATAAGGTAAATAAATTGTATTAATGAAACGAAACAGTGTGTTTGTTTATGCAAATTTTTAAATACTTTTATACTTTGAGCCAGCTCAGGAAATTTCCAGAGGATGCATTTTACGTGGCCTAATTATACCATTATATAAATCGTTGCATCATATTACAGATAGAGTAGTATGGAAGCACAGGAAATATGATTTTAATTGAATGGCTCATTACCAGCAGAGTAAATATTTTTTTGTAGCTCGGAAGACCCCATGTCGGCAATCAATACCGAGTATTTATACCAATTGTTTATATGGACTAGTTTTAGTCTGTCAGCCAGTCACTGCCTGTGGAGGGTGTCTGTCTCTTTCTGTATGAGGCTCTTCAGTTCCATACTGCGAGCCTTGTCGATCATTTCCAGCTCCCGGATTTTCTGTGAGAGAGACAGCAAGGACAGTGGAGAAGGATGTTACATGATGCACGTACATGCATAACTTGTTTTCATGTGTGCCATGTCGGTGTATGCAAATATCTTCTCTCTGCTATCAATGAGACATGATGCATTGGAACATGAAGTGTTTGTGTGCTTAATGCAGGTCTCGGTAAGGTACACATACACGTGAACAAATTAATATTGGGATCTCAATGTTGATGTGGGAGTTAATATACATTCGTGACGCACGTTAAGTGAGTATGTGATTACCTGTGATATTTCTGTGTTGATGATATTGTGGTAGCATTTCCCTCTCCCGAGAGCTGACATGTCTTCCAAAAAACGTTTCCTCTCTTCTATCTCATCCAGGACTGAAAGAGAAGGTGGTATTGATGAGACCCATCATAATTGTGAGGGGGAGAGATATTGCTGCTGACTGGATTTCAACAGAGAGTTGGCACAGGAATGTGGGGTCCCACTGTAGATGCAGTGTACTCCTCAAACAAGCCATGTAAACTCACCTTCTTGGAACCGGTCCCTCTCCTCTTCCCCCACTCCCTTCTCAAGTGTAACGTCCCGACACCGGGTTGTTTTTGGTTGCTCCGTCCCCAGGGCGAAGAGATTCTGCAGCTTCCTCTTCTCTTGTTCTAGATCCCCTGAACGAGGTGAGAAAGATTGTGACTGGTGTGTGTGTGTGTGTGTGTGTGTGTGTGTGTGTGTGTGTGTAGGTGTAGGTGTAGGTGTAGAGTGACAAATGTGTTCTTTTTTTTTATTTTTAAGTTTAAGAAAAACAACTCACGGGTAGCACTGGGACGGAATCGCTCTCGCGTGTAATTATCTCCCGAGCTGCATTTTTCGGCAGTTCGTTTTTGTGGTTTAGCAGTCAGGCCAACTGGTTTGATTATCCTAGGTTTGGGCTGTGTGGAAGGAGCTGATGATGCAGGATTACATACCAACGGAAGAGCTCCCCCATCTGGTTTAAAAGCAGAAGACAAAGGTTTGTTCAGTTCACCGTTTTGTAGTTTTCAATAAAAATTACAATTCAGAACAAACCGAAAGGAAATACCCAGCATTAAACGCTATACCCACTTTTCAGTTGGTTGTTGATCGTCTTCTGCTGGATTATTGTGAGTCTCGACTCTTGCATCATCACTGGAAAAGGAAAACACAGGGCATTTCATTCAACTCCAAAGTTAGTTTCCAGCACAGACATTACATAAGGTTGGGACTAAATAATAACCTGGATATTTAAAATAGGATTAGCGGGTTGGCGAAGTTTTTATTCCCCTCAACATACACAGACGATGCAAGGTGCTGAAATAAACAAACAAACAAACTTAAAAGAATGGATTCCGATCGACCTACATTTCAACATCTCCTGTGTTTCCTTGCTGTAGTGGGGCGCCTTGGGAGAGTTCCACAGACCCCCGCCAGCACATTTTTTCTTTACGGGTAAAACACCGGAGGGGCTTTGCATCTGAAATACAGAGATACGCGGGATGTGTGTGGCGTTGCAATAAGACAAGAGAAGCATATAAACTAAACTTTAATTAAATACAAGACAAGCTCAGACCCGGTAACCCAAAAATAATAGCAGAGCGATGTATTAGCATATGATGCCGAGATAGAGGGTTCAGATGCTATTAAAAATAATAATGCAGATAGTTCACTTCTAACTAGGTTTTCATTGAATGAGTACCACTTACTATGACTTTTTATGTTCTAAAATGTTCCATGAAATGTTTGAAGCGGTGTTATTTCCGGAAGGCACAGACAGGTTGCTACGGAAACGGCAGGGATGGACGAGTTTCCCATAGATATAGTATTACGTGATTTGACGTTCTAACTAAATTATGGTAACGCGCACAAAAATCAGTTAAATATACGGAAGAAGTAATTTAGTATGATTTCGAAATCTCATGCTTTATAATTGTACAGTATAAGTACTAAATTTGACATTAGTCAATCTAGTTTTTATATATCTATAGTGAAAACCTTTAATCCCGGATGTTGTCGCGGCTTGTGGTGAAAAAGAGAAACGTGTTAAGCGTTGACTTTATGTGGTCCTTTTAAAAAATTTGATATATAATATTTAATTATATCCATCGTTTGCAAAAAAAAAAAAAAAAAAAACGTTAAAATGTCTGATAATGAAGATAAGTAAGTAACAATGGATTCACATTTTCCTGTTTTAATGACCTAGTTATTATTCGTATCGGTCTAGTACGACGCAAACGAAATGTGGAGCATGTTAGCCCTAGCTAAACAGCTAATTTATACAGGTTGATGTCAGATTTTTTAAAGATTCTTACGATTTCTTTTTGACGGTAGAACATTAAGTACCATTTTAAATAAACTTTCGTGTTCTGGCAGTTAGCAAGAATATATATTACAATTCCTTACGACTAATCTGATATATAATCCTACTCGAAAACGTAACGTTACTGTTTCTACTGCATCAGAAACCGGAGCCATTGAATATTGCAAGTAGAACATTGCTAGTTTTGGTTATAGACAGTTAGCTATTCGCCATGTTATCAATATTTAATACATAATTATTTAACAATCAGAATAATGTTTAATCCAAAAAATAGGAAAAACGGATATTGGAGATATAAGTTAAAAGGTTCCATTTAAGTACATGTAATTTGATGTACTGTTACTTGTAAATGGTTTGCGGCAATTATGTGTATTAATAAAAATGATATGCTAACGGAATATCTCTCCCGATAGTACCGCCAGTTCGTTGTGGGGTTTGAAGTCTGGGGATTTGGAATGCCATGGAACGAAGCGTATCTTAAGCATTGTGCTCTTCAAGCCGCCGGTAGATAGTTTTGCCTTCTAATGGACTGATTGAGTTGAGGCCATTCTAAGAAATGTGCCCGTGTCGTCGTTTAGTGGATGGAACAGTTAGCTGTCAGAAATAGGCACCGTAGGCTCTAGTGTTTCTTGGGCCCCACATCTCTTGGTTAGGAACATTGTGAATACCTAATCGCATTATTTTCACTGTTTAGCAGTCCGTCGCCTATGATCTTGCACCACTACTCTAAAATACAAACCTCACCATGTTTCATCACTTTTGGTGTTATGTATCGCATCTAGGCCACTGTATTTTGCTTTCGGCTCTGGGCATGTTCTTCCTTTGAGTATTTTTAAAGGTGCAGAATTCTCAATATTCAGAATGCACTAAATCAACCCTTTTGTCTACTTTTTTTCCTCCGTAATGTTGTATGCGTATGTCCTTCTGTCTTCGAGACTGCTTTTTGAGGCACTTAATTAATATAATATATATTTTACCGGATGATAATTATTATTATTTTTTTAAGTATACATAATAACATTAATTATGCATCCAAAACTTTTTTTTTCTCCCTTTCAGTTTTGATGATGGAGATTTTGATGATGCTGAAGAAGACGAAGGGCTGGATGACTTGGAGAATGTGGATGATGTAAGCCAGGGTTGAAAAACCATTTACCCGACGCTTTGTTGGTTTCCTGATTTTGATAATTTTGAATGATCCCCCTTTACTGCTTTAGAGAGAAAATGACTTTCTCGCGCTGTGTCAGATCAGATCTTGTACACAGCCATGTTCTCATCCCCTGCTCCTTTTATTCTGTAATCTCATGCCACTCTTTACTCAATCCCTGCTCTGAATCGTTTTATTTTTTTCTTGCCTTGTGGCCTTCCTTTCTTCTACTATCTCCTCCCAATATCAGGAAGACCAAGAAAACGTGCAGATTCTGCCTGCAGGAGAGGGGCCACAACCCAACCAGAAGAGAATCACCACCCCTTATATGACGAAATACGAGAGGGCCAGAGTCCTGGGCACGCGTGCCTTGCAGATAGCGTGAGTGCCCCGTGTCTCTCATCTCTGTGTGCGACTGCCTCCGCCGAGCACCTTTTGTTCGCGCTTACCCTCATTTTCATGATGTTAGGTTATGTCTCTCGCCTAACGTGCATGTTCTGTTTGTTCGTACTGCTTCAGCTCCTTGAGATATTCAGTTTCAGTGGTTTTTTTTTGGTATGAAAATAAGAGATTGTATTGACAACTCCAAAGAATTTAAATGGCAAATAAACTTTGACCAGGTAGACATTTTATTTGATTTGCGAAAGATTGGGAAAGACGTCTAAAAGACCTCAAGTTTTTGAGTAATGAACATTGGGGACAGGGGACTGTCATTCAATTTGTGCGCATGTGACGGGCAGACCTCATCCTTGCAGAATGTGTGCCCCGGTGATGGTTGAGTTGGAGGGTGAAACGGATCCCCTCCAGATCGCCATGAAAGAACTCAAGTGAGTATGATTTTTTTCTCCCAGTTTGTATGGTTTAAAAAAAAAAAGTATACATTTTTATGACGGCTGCTTCAGTGTTTTCTCCGTGCGTCTCCATTTGCAGGAGCAGGAAGATCCCCATCATCATCAGGAGGTACCTTCCTGACGGGAGCTACGAGGACTGGGGCTGTGATGAGCTCATCATTACCGACTGAGTGGGGTCCGGGTCCGGGTCCGAGTCCGGGTCCCAGCCGCAGCAGAATCCAGCTTCCCAGCCTCGTCCAGAATTGCCTCGCTTCTTTGCCCCGAGCCCCAAAAAACATTTTGCTCCGGGAAAAGTAGCAGCAATGGTGTTATGCAGCAACATACTGTGCATTGGTTATATATTTCTCATAGCAAGTACAGTTGTATCTTTTCCTGGCAGTGTTGACAGCAAATGTTGAGAATGTTGATTACAGCCTAAATCCACAAGGGGGAGTTTCAAGTTTAGAATGTTTTATTAGACGTGTTTTCAAACAGGAAACCTGGAATATTATATTTTGAATAGTTTTAGAATGGAATTATCTGTTCTGTTTAGGTCGGCCGATATTTTAAAGATGCTGTTAATTTTGATCTTACCGTGTGTAGTGATTACATCGTTAAAGCATTGATCTAGATGGGAGTGTTTTTTTTACTCAGTTTTATTCTGGATGAGTCTCTTCACTCCACGAAGAGCAGCATGTATGCTTAAATAATTCAGAAGTATAGGGGTGTGAAAATGAGCTTTTAACTCTCCAACAAGAAATTTCAATTCTTGTAGGAATTGCATTCTGTTTTGATTTGTCTAAAATTAATATTTTCATGGGGTACAATTAAAATAAAATAAAAACATTTTTATAAATAGATGTGATGTGACCTATGTAACTAGTGTATGTACAATCCAAATCCAGAGGATGAAATTGTAATTGCAGGTTATATTTTAAGTAAGTTTGTGTTGGACTAGCAGACACAATGAAACCTCTGTGTACTTGGAGGTTTTTGGTCCATACGTTATCCATAAATTACTCTGTGATTAGGCTTGTTATTGTCGTGCTGCAAGTACATTAATGGGGGGGATCACAAAAGAAGCTAAGGGGAGCCAATTTAACTGATATTCCACATGTGAATGCCTAAGTTCAATGTGTGGAGTTGGTATTTACAAAGTATTAATTTCAGTTCCCTTCGATACCATTTATTTATAGGGTCGCAGCATGGTTCCCAACAGCTGGTATGAAGGAACACAACGTGCTCACAAACTTAATCACATTAGGAATTTTAAGAGTTTTTTCTTCTTCGGAATTTGGTTTCTGTCATCGTATCGCCTTTCTGTGTCTCCTGTCCTGTCTTGTTCTGGCAAAAAGCCTCCATAAAACCCAGACTTGCCCCGCCCCCTGCTACTCACCTGTGTTGATGGAAAACATGCAGTCAAAGCCATTGCACATTCTGTTAAATCAGAACCACTGCTATTGAGTTACGGAAGTTTCTTTCCCCGTGTTCTTCCCCTCACCCCCAGATAGACCGTAAAAGTAAATTTGTGTTGGCCTCTCCCTCCCACGCATTCTTCATGACGTTGGGTGCGGGGGGAGTGGGTTTGTGTCCGTGGCCTAGTAGGTGACAGAAAACTACCAAATGCTTTCACTTGTAATTGGCCCGTCAATGCTGCAGGCACAGGGAGACCACTTACACACGTATAGCCAAACTTTGGGCATCTCATTGGGTACTTCAGATACTTCAATACTTGACAACACCATGTTCATCAACACAATTCGTGGACTAATGGGTATCAATTTAACATTTAACAATGAGAAGATCAAAAAATGCAGTTTTGCAGTGTTTTTAAGCTATTCTGTAAGACAATACGCACACGCAACACACATTATGCCCCCATTTCTCTTCACTTCCCCCCGTTCTTTGCTTGGCAGCTCTGTTGGAATGTTATAATTCCTTTACAGCGCCAAACTGAGCACAGGAGGGACAGTATTAAAGTCCCTTTGTGTCACTGCGGCGTTACAGACCAGGCTGTTATGGATATGGCTTGGTCACCGCCCCCATCCCTCCCCTCTGCCACCCATCCTCAATGGCCTTCTTTGTGACGCAGCCCATTAAGCGGAGGAAATCAGGAGCCAGGCTTAACCCACAACGCGGCACACACACGGACAGAAATTAAACTGCTTAGAAGGAAGGCTGCTGTACGTTACACTGGCCTTGCTGCTTTTTTTGTTGTGTGCTGTGCTGAGCTGAACAGTTCCAAGTTCCCAGTCCTAGGGTGTACTCTTACTGTGTGGCTGCAGAGTCTGCTGGGGAAGAAGGGTTTTGGGAATCTTCTATTTATTCCAAGGACTGATTCACAGACCCGAAGGCTCCACATCCTCCCCAAGTTTTTGTACATTCTCCTCTTCCAGGTTTCAAAACTGAAATGGATGTGTCCTTTTTGGGATGGCCTAGAGTCAATAGGAAGCCAATATTGATCTAAAAACCATCTAGAAAGTCCATGATCTTGCAATGTGCCATTATAGCGTGTGACAGACAGCAGATCCGTCTTTGATATTCAGCTACTTGGTCATTGATCGCACTGGCTGTGGAATTAAATGAATGTATTTTAGGAATGATTGAGACTAATCAACAAAGTTCGTTTTAATTGACCCATGAAGCACTAAAGAATGGAGTAAAAAACAGTTAGTTGTCTGCAACGTTATAATTAATAACAATGGATAAAAACATCAGCAATTATGAATTTATTTAAAAAATAATAATAGCCAATTTTATTGTTATGGGTGACAAAATGAAAGTTAGAAATCTATTATATCTTGCTGAACATTGGGTCCTACAGGACTGAGAGAAACCACATCTTTAAAAAGTGTAAATAAAGTAATTCGGCACAGTAGGCCTATGTATTGGCATCACTATAAAAACATTCACAGTTTATAGTAGACAAACAGTGCCATTCAAGGGATAAGAATAAGGTGACCAGTGGAACTTTGAGGTTTAGAATGTCCCTGTGCTCTTCAAGACGTGTGCCTTTGTTGCTCATACGTTTCCTCAGGAGATATATTGACACCTGGTACATGCCACTATTGTAGGCCCCGAGAACCAGCTTGATCCCTGAAACAAGTCACAGGTTCAGTCAAAGCCGCCGAATTCTTAGTAAGAAATGCCCCCTAAGAGCATTATGGCTATTACTGATTGCCCAATTACAAATTCTGTTACTTGCATCTATTATCTATAAACAGGAAAGTTTATTGGGTAGCTGAAAAAACAATGTAATCTTGTAATCTTTAATAAGAATGTGGCTTCCTGCCAAGGACGCCCTGGTTACTGTGTACCTGGTTTATGCGATTCATGTATTTTACATTTTACACTAAAACATTCATTTTCAAAAAAGCCAAACCATAAATTTAGAAAAGCGCAGTGTTGCAGACTTTTCAGTGCAGAAATGACAAAATAAACAACAACAAAACAATAAGAATACACCGGTTTCTTTGATTAAATAAGGTCTTCGTTTGGTTTATACAAAAGACTATTTTTTATATATACAAATAACCTCCTTTCTACTAATGAATATAGTTAGTTGCATTCAACTCCAAAAACTTTGGTGTGTTTGTTTTGAATCCCAAGTGTAATTTCAGCGCTCATTTGAGTCTACAATCTCAAGGCCAGCGATATTACAGACGCCCATCCTCTCATGCAGTGTGCTGTGGGTGTGTTGCGCACACAGAACACAACACATGTTTAATGGGTGTTAAACATCAGAAGCTTAATGTTTTAATCGGAACTCGTTGGTGATACCTTCTTTATTGAATGAAGATGATTGGTCGTAGTCCTGGGTCCTGGAAGGAGCTAAAATAGTTCTGCCAAAAAGGTCCTTCTTGGCTTCCCGAGTAGCTCAGCTGGTAACGGCATTAGCACAATTGGCTATTCCAAATGATGAAGAAAACACAAAAAGCCAATTCCAAATATAAACTTTTAAAAGTAATACGTTTTTAAAATTCTGTTTGCTGCATTAGCCCTTGTATGGTCCCAGGACAAATAATTTTTTAAAATCACGAGTTTGCCCCAAAGTGAGATCACGTGAGGTCAGACCAACACTAGGAGACCAGTTTGCAGGGTAAACCAGACCCAAGAGTGCATAGAAACTGAAAAGGAGTAATGCTTTCTAAGTGTACAATACAGAAAAAATTTTTAAATAATAAAATATAGCCTCAAACTTGAAAAAATTGCTAACTCACTTAATTGGTGCTTATCTGTCACCGTCTTGTTTTGGCATAAAGAATTGTGTTATTCATACATGATATAAAACTGGAATTCACTCACATTACTGCAGTACAGTCATTATTAGTACAAAATACTGTTGGCCTTTTCACGTCTAAACGTCTCAGTTTTTCTTAATAACTAAAAATACAGTACACACGTTCTTGAGGGGAAACCTGTTTTCTACAGGTTTCATTTGTAATGAATATACATTTAATATAATGTCACATATGACATTTCAAACTTAAGCTAAACTTGGAGACACTCTCCTAAACCCTCTCGTATAGCAGAGATTATAGCGAAATGGACAATTTCTCTTCAGTCTCCTAGACCCACAGTACCTCCTCTGTGTTTCTGTATGGGACAGGATTTGTGCAGTGGCACAACACTCTCCCTTGCTGGTTCACTCTATCCTTCAAGGCCGTGACAGGGTGGTGTAGACAGGTTGCTCCCAGTGAGGAGGGCTGTGAGACTGGGGCACACTGGTGGGATCTGTGATGGTGCTGTACAGTGGCCTCTGGGAGGGGCCCACGTAGGAGAAGGCGGGGTACAGGCTCGAGGGTGAACTGGAATGGGCGTAGTAGGAACCAGAGGTCTGATGGTCACCGTACTCAAACTGAGCCCTGGATGCCAGTGCTGGAAAAGCCGACCCATAGTGTGGGAGGCTGAGCGGGGTGTAGGTGATGTGGGACCCCCCCGAGGTGGCTTCTGCGTAATGGCTGACACTCCCGGATTCACTCTTGATCTGGGCCTTGGAGGAGTCGGGGTTGTGGGACGACTGGTTGTGTTGCTGCTGCTGCTTTGAGAGCCAGGCTGCTGAATGTCCGCTGGCTGCTGCCAAGGCAAAAGTGTAAGGCGAAGTCCCTGACCCCGTCCCCACTGCGCCCACGCCAGGGTGCCCATTGGGGGGCAGGTACTGATCAAATTCGTTCACGTCAAAGGGCTCCATGTTGGCCATCACCTCGTGGCTAATCTCCCCGATGTCCATGTTTCCAAAATCAATAGGGGGCTTTCCACCAACTGAGCTGGACCCGGAGGCCAACTGGCCCCCCAAACCCAGCCCTCCCCGGGAGCCTCGGGCTGCACTACCCTCTTGCTTCCCTTCACCCGATTTTCCAGCATGGAGCTCTGTCTTGGGGGTGGTAGGTGGTGTAGGGGGGCTATGGCTCTGACCTGGAACCACAAGAAACATGGAATAAGTCATTAAAGAATGTCTGTAAACGGTGCCCAGTGTAAATCGACAAAGAGGGAGCCAATAACGGAGCTGTTCAAGTGAGAGTGCTTCTTCCATCCCTACAGCTCACCTGCCGGATGTGGGTGATGCCCATCAGCCAATGGAGACCCTGCCTCTCCAGAGTGGGCGTGTTCCAGGTGAAGGGTCCTGTAGTGTGATTGGCCATGGCTGACCTCACCTTCTGAGTGAGTGTCGGCCTCTGAGCCGGAGCTCGGCTTGCCGTTCTTGCGGCGCCGCGGCTGGTACTTGTATTCAGGGTAGTCTTTTTTGTGTTGCTTGCGCAGCCTCTCGGCTTCCTCAATGAAGGGCCTCTTGTCGTTGTCATTAAGGAGTCTAGAGGGGCGAGAAAACAAAAATGCAGAGGAAGAGAAAATGAATGCGTAAGCATGTAGTCAGGTTTCTCATGCCGTGATGGTATGTGGAAGAAAGAGACGTTACTGTTGGTGTACTTTTGTGTGTAGACTTGTGAGATTAGTGAAAGGGCCTGCGGTTGAGGGTTATAGTCATGCAAGTCAAGTATATAGTTTTTTAAATAAATAATGAAAATATTTTGTATCTTAATATTTCCTAATAGCCCTTTAGTGGCCAAAATGAATAATAAGAAGTGAATCTTAAAGATCATAACTTTGCACATTTGCATTTTTTCAGTAGCATTGTTTCCTCAAATTAATTACCAAAATCAGTTCTCTGTGAAATCGTCTAATATAGTCAGATAAGCTAGAATCAGGGGGCAAAAATATCAAAATTATCATCATAGCAACTAACTAGGGGGCAATAAGCCATCTATTGTCAAGGCAAGCTCCCTACCCACAATGCCATCAATGCAATTGAGTGCAGTGTTTGATTACTTGGGGTGTGGTTATTACTTTTCATTAAATTTAAAAATTGAAATCTGTACATCTGCCATAAAAACGAAAAAAACGTTCTAATAAATATCTTATAATTGGTTTTATGGATAAGTCTATAATTAATTGAAAAACACACATAGAAGCGTATCCTTAAAATGTATCATAGACAGGACACGTTTTATCCACAGATTGACGTCAATTATGTCATATTTTACAACTTGATGTGGACTGTTCGACTTCCAGAACAGCTGACTATTTTTACGAAGTCCTGATCATAATGTTTATGCTTAAATTACGTCCTGAGTGACTCTGGGATAAGCTAAATTCGTAATACATAATACTGAAAGAGGACAGTTTTGAAACAACACTGAACATTTCATCAAACTAATATTGTTTTATGACGCGTAGACCCAAGAAATGCAATATATACCGCCTTGATTCGAATACAGGTGTGGAACGGACTACACGCGTTCCGGATCTAGTATATTGAGAACCCATATATTCCAAAAGAAAAGGTGAATCCAACATATAAAGCACTTTCTTATCTGGCTGTGTAGTAATTTAAAATTCTTGAGTTTTACTTCAACCACGCCCGGCCTTACCTCCACAGTTTGCCCAGAGTTTTGCTGAGCTCGGCGTTGTGCAGGTGAGGGTACTGGTCGGCTAACTTCCGACGCGCGGCCTGTGCCCATACCATGAAGGCGTTCATGGGTCGCTTTACGTGTGGCTTGCCTTTGCTTCCCGAGTTGACACGCACAGGCATGGGCACTAGGGTCCAGTCGTAGCCATTTAGCACCTGACTGACGGCTTCGCGGATGCCAACAGGAAAACGGTCGTCGTCATCGTCCGATTTAGCAGTTCCACTTTCCACTCCACGCTCCTTGTCGCCCATTCCCGACGTTTGCAGCTGTGACCCGGACAAAGGACAGTTCCCGCCTCGTATTGCAGCAGAGTGATGATCTGGTGACAAAGACTGACCATCGTCGGATGCTCCCGGACTCATCTCTATCTCAGATAAACTCGGCTCTTCTCCTGACATTCTCCTTTTTACTTTCTGAATTTTTTTTAAAGAAAAATGTCTCTGCCGAGTTGTACCTAAAGTCAGCTATCTAGTGAAATTTGTAGGTGGAGTTAGTTCATGGAGTTTTAAATATATAGTCCTGAATTTATTCTTGTTGCCTCACTTCCAAACATTAAAGTCTTTACATTTAAAACACGCTCCGAAAAGTTGTCCAGTTAGTTTCCTTCACGTTTCGTTTTCTTTCAGAAGTCGTTTGTTCAAATAAACTCCCAATCAGCCTCCAAACAGCCGGTCTCTTGAGTTCCAATATTCTGAGAGCGTTCCACATTAAGTTAATATCTATTCGATTCGTAGAAGTAGAATATCATACTGTCCAACTATTCTATAAGATTCTGTGTTCTTTATATAGTTGTTCCACGAATTTCTTTCCTTGTTTCTTCTTTGTTGTTGGAATGGCGTGCTGGTTCCACCTAAAACAATATGAGACAAAATATATTTTTGAATAAGGTCGTTCATTAAAAACCCTTCAGTTTCATTTTATTGATGTTTGTGAACGAATTCGAATCCGGTTGGTTGTTGCTTCTGGGTTTTAGATCCCACAAGCTAAAACTAACGACAAAACGGAATGCCCCTTGTACAACAATGGGAGTGGAATGAAAACAGAAGGACAGTCAATATCTTAAAATCCCAGGGAGTAAAATCCTGAATACGGTTTCTAAAAAAAACAAAAAAAGCCCACAAAATAAAAAAGCAATGACTCGGACTGACAGGCGTCGAGAACAGAAATTATACTAAAAACACAAATAGGAACGGCAACCTATATCTCGAAATAAATCCCTAACCGAAATTTTAAAATCCCGAATACAGTTTTCTTAAACTAAATTAAAGAATAAAATAAAAACGGACCTGTTTGCGATTCCATAGAAAGTAGCTGTTACTCCATTTTTATTTTGTTTATTTTGAGGAAACGGATTTTAGGATTCCTGTCTAGGATTTGGAGATATTGACGGTCCTTCTGTTTTCATCATTGTTGCTAATATGCATTCCGTGTTGGCATTCGTTTTAGTCTATCCCCTTTCCAACGCACATTCAAAAGTAAAATATTAACAACAATGCCAATTACCAAAGGCCAGCAAGGCTATATAAATACTACATTTCATACGATTACTTGCCACCAACCAGTGACAATACTATTTACATGGCTTCAAACTATCCAATTAATGAATGGAATTTTATCATTAATGCAACGTACAGTTAAACTCACCACCACAGAGAATCATGATATTTGTGGGACAATGACAATCTGCGAGGCGTAAGTGCACACAGTCACAGAGGCACATATGAAATGTTGAAATATCCCCTTCTATACTGCTTACGTCCCATGTAGGATGAGAGTCTTCAATTTCAACCGGACATACCTTTAGTGTACCATAGAAATCCATATGAATATGTCACTTCTGTGTGCCAACTACTGCTGATCTTTTGAAACATTATAATACTGACAATGATTTTCTGCAGTTTGATGCAATGACCGAGTTCTATTACTATTCGAGTAATTTCATTGACAGAATTAAGGGGACTGTTTGTAGGGTTGAGTTCTGGCGAGGTCCGTTTTATTTAGCCTCTTTCCTACTAATAAGCTACCGCCTAAGGTTTTGCAGTTATTTCAAGATCCCAAAGGGGAGCCCGATGGAATAATCACAGCCCAAACTAAAACAGGGATTCGATTTATAACAGAATTCTTAAATAAACACGCGAACCGGGGCTGGAAATGTATCAAGATAACTCAGTTAATATACCCCGTGTGTGAATTGGTCAGTGTTAGTGAGAGTATTATGGAAAAAAACTATGAAGTTCGCTAATCGACACTGTTTGAGATTTAATATGTTTTACAAAAATATAAGAAATACAAAACGTAAAATCAGTTTCTTCCTCTATTTGTGGCCGTGCGTGTGTCTTTTTAATCTTTGTGCAATGCCGTGAAAGCATCAGTTCCTAGGAATCTTTATCAACATGCGAACCTCTTCTCGAAGCAAGTGTATCTCCCATTGCCTTTAATTTTTACTCAGCTGTTTCTTGGCCTTATACCGTCATTGTCTACCGAGATTGAGTTACAGTGAACAATCGCTTACTGTGTGATGTTTTTTTCCGGGGATAGAAGGTGGCACGCGCTTCCCTTTGTTCTCCAGACAAGACAATATTAATTACTCTCGCCCAGTGACGCTAATAGAACACTTCCTTGTGTAGCCATCCACGTTCTGCAATTGTCATTGCTGGTAACTAGATTGTGTACTTCCTAATTCGATGATTTGCTTCAGGAATAGAAAACGATAACCCTCTGTTCAAGTTCTGGTTCAACAATACAAATGATATTTAGATTAGACGTATCCGATTTATTACCTATAGCCGGGCTATATTTTTTGTTGCCAAAAAACAGTGGGTCGGAGATACCTTCGCATGACCGAGTAAAGAACCTGTTGCCTATCACTCCTTAACAATTGTTATGGCCTAACTATGAGTGGCCCTAACAATCTCCCGGACAGAAAAAAACCTTAATATTACAATTTTTGCAAGGTGATCCTGTGGTGATTATTACATTAATGGGTTCTACAGAAGTAATAGGCTAACTGCCTGCCGCAGACCTTCGTACAAATTATTCACACCATATATTTCTGGGTTTTTGTAGCAATTGTTATGGTAAATGTGTAGTCTATAAAATTAACTACAGCAGTAGCCTATATACAGAGGACAATTGGTTATTTTAGCGAATAAACTATAGTGTAAACCATAAATTTGCCTTAATAATCAATTGTATTACTGCGTGTGCAAGAAAATAGTTCAAGATTGGAATATGATGAATATCCAAAGATTATGCTGATTTACCAATTTATAAGTTTATTAACAATGATTATATCGTCCGTTTGAACTGATTTAAGCGGTGAATTGTGTTTCACTTTTATAGTATCGAAATATCCTGCATTTCGATTTGAGTTTTAATTAAGGTAAACCTAAGGTAAAGCCTAATATCCTCATTCCAAATATTTTGAAATAAAATTAAAACCAGTTATATACATTTAAAAAACCCGACATTATACGACAGGAATACGGATATAATTGTCATTATCAAAAGAATAACGTGCGACTGAATGTCCTTAAATTTGGAAATACTTTGAAAAGCTTTACTAGTTTTTATTAATACTATGTGTAATAGTAATAAAATGTTGCCCGTTTTATAGTTTTTAATAATTCCTTATATAATATAATATCCATATTACTTTTTCATAGAAAATACAATGACCGCACTGTCCACTCTCATCCAAATCGCCTCTAAAACAATAACGATAATAATAATAACAGCAATTAATATTTTGAATGAATATTTTCCTAATATCCCGAATGAGACAGAGGATAAGCGAATCAAACCTCAGATACAGAGATCTACATTCACTGTGGTAAGCGTTTTACTTCTGCTGTGAATAGGAGGTTGCCGCTTACCACGAGATTTCGCGTGTTCCCAAGTTCCTCGAAATGACGCTCGCAATTTCTCCCAGCCCCCTCGTTCGCTCAACCCCTCAATGAATGCCTGCTCTGTGTCACACGCTGGAGCTTAAAGAGCTTTCTTGTATGAGGAAAGAAAAAAAAAATACATTTCAAGGGAAAAATCTTAAAGGAACAGCGTACTCATTTGGACGCGTCATTACATCTTGCCTATTTGCATCCACGTCTATGGTGATTACTTGGTAATTTCTTTGAGGCGGATTTTTCTTGCAATATCATCACAGATATCCCCAGTGAATGTTATTAATTTGGTATTTTATGGTATAAGTGAGTTTGAAACAAGAACGATTTCTTTGTTTTTTTTTTTAAATTCTGAAACTCAATTAATAAATTAATCAATCAATAAATCAGAAATTGCATCTGCATGTATTTTACCAATCTTTTCCTGATACAACAGGCTCAATAAGCAAAGAAAATAGACAAGATTCTTAAATGTGTTTCAGAGTGATAAATCGCATATAACAACTGAAAAATAACAACAAAACAATTCTAAATTGCGAATTTATGTATAATGCGATCGTTAGGCAGCGAATACAACGAGTTATTGGGACTAAAAATAAATTATTGTTAAAACTATCGCAAAGAAGAATTAAACAGTAGTAGGTTCCTAGTCGTTAAAACATTAACTTAGTACTCAAAGGGTTTTTGTTTCAAATCTTTGCCGGGTCTGAATCCAGGGTCGAGTTTAATAAAAATGTAAATTAGTCGGAAATGGCCTCACCTCAATAATAATAACAAAACAGTGATAGAGTTAGATATTGAAGACTGTTCCGAGTTGATTTCTTACATACAAGTAATGTAAGTAAGTAAACAAGTAATTTACAAATTCAAGGACCCAGTGAAAGCAGCTATTTTTAATTATGTGGAACAGGTGCGGAAGATAGCTACAGGTAAGGTATCTTGCTGAAGGCAACTGCCATCGTAGATTGGTATCATACTTTCAAAGCACGGGCCAGAGGTAACCAATTGCACTATGTTACAAGCAAATTACGTTATTCTATATATTTTGTTTTCACCCTGAGTAAACAGGCTGACCACTTTGAAATACAGGGGGGAAACCTGTCCTGCATAAATAAATCCAACAAAGCACAGTCTGAACGTGCGCAAAAATAAAACAATTTAGCTTTTTAAAATTTAGCTCTGATTTTTAGTTCCTAGAAAGTTCATAATTTCCAGTTTCTAGTTTCTTTGCAAGCTGGTGATGCAGGGATTACAGTGACTGAGAGGTTGCTGGTTCAAGATCCACCCCAACGTATCCTGAGCAAGTTAGCCTATTTATTAGGCAAATATCGAGCTGTTTAAGTGAATGTGGAAGTTGTAAGGCGTTTAATTCGCTTTGGTTAGAAGCATCTGCTTAGCAATTTACAGTGTAAATATTACTCTCTGCACTGTAATAGGTTTGCGGCCCAATAAACACATGAAATAAGCTCAGTTTTGAGAATGCATGCTTATATAATTATGTAAAATAAAGTGAATATGTACATATACTTTTTTGTTTATTTATCCTTGATTTGTTTCATGGGGATTTTAATATTTACATTAAAGGAACTGGGTTTACAGAGTCCAATCCTTGATTAGCTTGTCAGTTCAATTTTAGTAGTAACTCTTTTGTGAATTTTACAGTAAAATTCAGCATTATCTTGGAGTAAAATTCAGAGATAAACGGGGCGATTGCAGAAAGGGGTGACAAACATTTTAAAAGGTAGCATTTATAAACAAAGGCAAATAGAAAAGGGAGCTTTGAACAAAGCACATTCCTGGGCTCTCCTTTGTTGAAGGGGGACTCACAAGTGCGTTCGTCATCTATGGTCTGGGGGTATAAATGTAATGTTTCATTGAGTGACGCGCGCAAAAAATAAAGTTGTTTTGAAACTTTATTTTTAAACACATATAGTCAAATCACGTTGTCTCTAATTCACCCGTTTACACCCAGTCAATTTTTCAGATGTGGGGGGTTTCTTTAAAAAATGCATTTGATCCCTCATCCCGAATTAGAGTTGGGTCTGCAAGGGAGATGGAGATGCAGAGTACAAAATATACATCCAGAACATGATCCTTGATAGTAAGAATGTGATGCTCTTATTTAATACCAACAAGTCAGTTTAAATTGTCAACAGGACCCCCTTGAGTCCCATCTCAGAGATGCACATTGCCCCTGCTGATCTCTGGGCAAAGACACTAAGGCCCTCCTTCTCCGAAGGTTCCCTAAAGTGTTTCTGGATGGTGTTCACTACTGTCTCTGGAATAATGGGCAAATGTTCGTTTGTTGGTAATCTCAGATCCAAACCCACCCTTCCTCCAGGGAAAAACAAGGAGTAAGGTGTAAGGTGGCAAAGACAGGTGTAAGATCCGGAAAGGGAGTGTGCAGAGTACGTTTGAGAGAAAAACAAGAACATTAGTGGCTTACCTTGTACGTGTCAAACAGCAATACTGCCTAGGTGGCTAATAGGTTTTTCCCTGGGGGTTTTGAGCTCAAAGCATGCCTACTATTTTACCGTTTCAAAGCTGGATTTAGTTACATGTCTGCTAAACTCTAAATAAGACTGTTCTCGGTGACTAGGTAGGTGCAAATACTGTAATGTCCCACGCAGGCTTACACGGTGCATCGAACCCTAAGGAACATTGGTGTTAGATATAGAAAAGGCAAAAGGAGAACGTCAAAGCCAAAATGCACAACAAAATGGACACTGTTCTTGTCCACAATGACTCCTTGTCTTTTTATCTCAGTCCAACAGCTACACTCCCCCAATACCCCCGCCCTCCACAACTAAAAGGAAAAAAAAAACGACTTCAGTGACTGTTGACTTTGATGAGGGGAGATTTAACCATTAGTGAATCTATCTCTCTCTCCTTCATTTTCGTTTCTACACTCATTCCTTTTTTCCTCTTTCTTTACACTCCTTGTTTTTACTCAGGTGAATTGTAATCATGTGATGAAACGACCCCCCCCCCCATTATATTAACCCCTTAAATGAAAAAATGAGGAACAATAAGCAGTTTGTGTATTTCGAATAAAAGAATGTGTGTGCCCCTGCATTTCTCCCAGCGTCTTCAAGCCCTCTTATACACATGACCAAAATGCAGCAAGGCAGTTCTGGACACTTGGATTTATTGCCGCCTTTGCGTCCCTCCAGCCCAGCTGCGCAAATCCTTCATCCTGTGTTTTGGAGGGTTGTTGGGTGGCGTGGGTGTGAATTTGCACCTGACTCACTACCTAGTCCTTCAAGATTTGTGGTATGTTGCCAGCTTTGAAGTGAGTTTCGGCGTCCATTTCTGTGTGCCTGTCCATGGAAATGAAAGCCATTGAAGGAGAAACAGACAAGAGCTGACATTATCCAAATTATGCTTCACTGTATCTATGCTGTAAGGCTATGGCTCAACGACCACCGCGGTTTCTACATGAAGGCGGCAATCCGGCCGGGGTGCGTCGATAAAAGCATGATCCTATCTGAGAGTGGGTATGGGAAATAAGACTAATATCAGTCTCTGAACCAACAACGAGAAACCGAGGCCATGGTCCTTCACACGTGTTAAAATGTTATTTGTTTATAAGATTTTAGAGGATTTATAAGATTTTCTATATGAAATTACAAAGTGAGAATTAAGAACTGGGGTTCATAAGCCCAATACAGTTTCTCCCAGGTTTATTTAAGAAGGTATAATGTGTAAAGTTAAAAAAAAAGTGAAAAGAAAAGTAATATGGGAAAAATTATTGGACTACTCAAGGTTTCACCGTAAGAATCACTCTTACTTCAAATCTATTTCTTCACGTAAGAATAATGTGATGTAAAACGGCATTGGAATTACCTGGGAATTTACTGTCAGTAGATTTCTCGTTTGAAATGTATAGTTTTTTGCATAGGCGACATAATAAGGCTATTGCAAAGACTTAAAATAAATAAATACATATATCGGATGTCTATTGGGCTCAGTGTATATGCATAAATTCATTAAAGTGTTAATTCATAACAACTATTAATTCGTTTTGAACGGTTAACCCAATATAGAATGAATCATTAGTTAAGACTTTTATGGCTGTCCGTAATTTAAGAATATTTAATTATAAAGCAACTTTAATAAACTTACGCAAATATATCATATTATTATTACAAAATGAACCAATTTTAATACATATGTATTTTATAAATGTAAAAAAGCAGAGAGCTGTGTAATTGCTGCAAATTTTTCATTAGAGGTAAATATACAAATGTAGTTAAAACAACGATGTCGTTCCAAAAGGAAAAAAAAAAAACAAAGATAATGAAATCTAGTTTAAATTAAAATGTTATCAGTATTGAACTGGGCTGCTTTGGTGTATGTCGAAGAGCAATTCAGTGGTATTTACGTGGCTACAATTTTTATACATACTTCTGCGTTGATCTGGTCAACCTGTCACGACAATGGCACTAATTACTTACTATGTGGGATCGAAAAAACCCACATTTATTATTATATATATAATATATAATAATTATATTATAATATATTCATTAAAAAAATATCACAATCATCTTCGTCATCGTAATATTGTAATGGAAATAACACATCGATTGAAAGGAAGGTAATATACATAGATTATAAACAATCGATTTTTTTTTTCATCATGCATTTTAAAATATTTTCCTATTTTCTTGATGTTCCGTGTATATTGGCTAAGTTTTAAATTTTACACATTATTTTAAAACAAATATTTATTCCAAAATAAAACGAATTTTTATTATTTTTAATACGTGTGACTTTTCCTTCTAAAAGTAATTTAATATTAAAGATATCGCTGTAATGAATATAAATATTGAATTTCTAATATTCCATAGCGTATTGCTTTGCTTTATGGTTTAAATACCTACTTTTAATTTGAACCGACTATATTGTTGCGAATGCTTGATACAGTTCACAGTGTTTAGACCTAAATTCCCTTAATTTTCATAAAACCGATTTTAATGAATCATTGTCACTTTGCACAAGATTATTAAAATGGAGCCCTGCAGGTCTGGTGCACGTAGAATTGAAAACAAACAAATACAGAAATACAGAACAAACGCAGGTGGCATCCCCAGTAGTGACTATAATCTGTTCATTTCATTTCATTTCTCCTCACATCATCGTTTTACATGGAAGAAAAAAAGACACACTAAAACTTCCAAAGACTAAAAACAGTTGGAAATGAAAGTTACAAATGGAGAATAGGAAAGTAATATGGGAAAAATACTAAAGGTTTCACCATAAGAATCAATCTTACTGCAAATCTATTTCTTCACGTAAGAATAATGTGATGTAAAACGGCAGTGGAATTACCTGGGAATTTACTGTCAGTAGATTTCTCGTTTGAAATGTATAGTTTTTTGCATAGGCGACATAATAAG
>JAOYSI010033325.1:0-30335 GCA_025775065.1 Hiodon alosoides
ACACAGTATACTCAGTACATTCACAGACTTGCTGTTAAATGGACTTTTGCACTTTACACTTTGCCTACACTGTCTTAGTAATCCTGCAAACTTGTGGAATTCCATTGTGCTTGAATGGTGTTCAGGTTTATTTCCTGGCCTCTGTTCTGCTTTAACATGTTCTATGTCTTTTAAATTACCCATTGTGCCCGGCAACCTTAGGATAATAATAATTTATGATTCTGTAAGAGTCTATTGAAGGATCTTTGTAAGGAATCGCTAGGTTTCAAAATAGCTGCAGTTCCAGAGATAAAGCGTTTTGTTTTGGCACTTTAATATAAAAAAAAAAAAAAATCTTATTTTCCTGGCTCTGTCATATATTTTGCGAAGAGAAAACATAGCTATTCGACTTGGCAGTAAATCTGTAGGCATGCATTAAATTACTTCACCAGTCCTTGCCATTATAGTCTTCTAACAAATGCAAGCCTCAATGTAAGACTTCTTAGTTTTGTTTTATTTTCCAACCTATGAGACCATTGTTTGTAATGAATGTAATGAATGTAATTCACGGGATTATGAAATGGTATAGTATGTGCCACTGAGATAAAACACATTTTAGAAGTCTGTCTTATTGCCCTTTGCCTGCATATATGTACAGGAATGGTTTTCCAAATGAATAACCCCATATATCACATTTGTTCTTTGGACTGAAAAGCCTCCCAACAGAAGGCTATTACTAATTTTTTTTAAATCGAACTTAACCACGTTCCTAAAGTCCTTTACTGGATGTTTTAAAATAAGCATATTGTGCCTTAATTTGCAGGTAGATGTTATTTGGCATTCAACTATACCACAATAAAATCCCAAAATTTCTTCAAAGAAAAAAAAAATCAGCACATTCTATTTCACTGTGGCATTGGAGACAACCAAAGACATATCTAAGTAATATTTTCTGCATGAATTCAGAGAGAATTCAATGTAATCATTTTCAGAGATGGAATTGATAGGATCAAAGTCCATTTGTCTGTGTCAGCCAGTTGTACTACATGCAAAATGTAGCTCTTTCAATAATACTTTTTTACCTTAGACAGAATGATTTTAGATCAGATGAGATTGGTATAAAGAAATGAATATGTAATGAATAAGAGTTATAATAGCTATGGCTATCTAAAATACAATGAAAATAGACCTATATTCAACTAATATTGGTTGAAAATAGGTCATACATATTCCCTACTACCCATATACTATACATACACTATATGGACAAAAGTATTGGGACACCTACAGGAGCTTTTATGACCTCCCATTCTAAATCCATAGGCATTAATGTCTAGTTGGTCCCCCCTTTGCTGCTATAACAGTTTCCACTCTTCTGGGAAGGCTTTCTACAAGATTTTGGAGTGTTTCTGTTGGAATTTTTGCCCATTCTTCCAGAAGAGCATTTGTGAGGTCAGACACTGTTATTGGACGAGAGGGCCTGGCTTGCAATCTCCGTTTTAGTTCATCCCAAAGGTTTTTGATAGGGTTGAGGTCAGGGCTCTGTGTGGGCCAGTCAAGTCTTCTACACCAAACTCATTCAACCATGTCTTTATGGACCTTGCTTTGTGCATTGGGGCACATTCATGCTGGAACAGAAAAGGTCTTGGTAAGCTGAGGCATTAACATTTCCCCAATTAAGGGGCCTTGGCCAACCCCAGAAAAACAACCCCATGTCATTATCCCTCCTCCACCAGTCTTTACAGTTGGCACAATGCAGTCAGGCAGGAAACGTTCTCCTGTTATTCGCCAAACACAGACTCATCCATCAGACTGCCAAATAGAGAAGCATGATTCGTCACTCCACAGAACACATTTCCACTGCTCAAGAGTCCAGTGGCGGCATGCTTTACACCACTCAATCCAACACTTGGCATTGTGCTTGGTGATGTAAGGCTTGCATACAGCTGCTCGACCATGGAAACCCAAGCCATGCTGACCCCTGGCCACTGCCGAAAGTGCCTACTATGGGCACGTGAGCATCAGAACTAGACTACGGAGCAATGGAAGAATGTGGCCTGGTGTGATGAATCACGGTTTCTTTTACATCACGTGGATGGCCGGGTGCGTGTGCGTCGCTTACCTGAAGAACACATGGCACCAGAATGCATTACGGGAAGAAAGCAAGCCAGCGGAGGCAGTAGTGTGATGCTTTGGGCAATGTTGTCCTGGGGTCTTGCCATTCATGTGGATGTTACTTTGAAACGTACCACCTACCTAAGCATTGTTGCACACCATATACACCCCTTTCATGGCAATGGTATTCTCTGATGGCTCTGGCATCTTTCAGCAGGATAATATGCCCTGCCACAAAGCAAAAATGAACTCTAAAAAAAAAAGGACTCCAAATTCCCTAGATTTCAATCCAATCGAGCATCTGTGGGATGTGCTGGACAAACAAGTCCGATCCATGGCTGCCCCACCTCGCAACTTACAGGACTTAAAGGATTTGCTGCTAACGTATTGATGCCAGATACCACAGCACACCTTCAGAGGTCTAGTGGATGCCTCGACGGGTCAGGGCTGTTTTGGCGGCAAAAGGGGGACCTACACAATATTAGGCAGGTGGTCATAATGTTATGGCTGATCGGTGTATATATATGTTTTCTGCTTTCGGCTAAAAATGTATTTTTGTCGCAGGTTAAGGTTTTTAGCAGACTGACACCAGCTTTACAATATGATTTACGCAGACTTTACTCCAACCATTTTCCTCTTTATTCTGACAAAATTCTTAGTCCCTGCTGTTGAGGAGCATCCCCATAACATGCATATATAAAGAAGATATGGAGAAACCTTGGATATGAATATTAAGCTGTCCTGTGGGACACCCTTCACAAAGAAGTCTATCTGTGGTGATAAAAAGGCAAATCCAAGCTGACCATTTGGAGCTGGACATATGCACAATAGTGGATTATAAACTGTTTGTATATTATAAAATGTCACTATTACATGCTTGTAAAATAAAATTACATTGTAGTAAAGAAGTAGACGTAGGTATATACCAAGGATAATTAGAAGCTGGCCTAATGCAACAGAAAAAAAGTCTTGGCTTTTTAAATATAAGTGCTGCACTAAAACAACACATCTTTCAGAAGTTCACGCTTTTATTACATCAAGCATTTGCAAGTCAAACAATAGTCATTTGTGGGCTTGAAAGGACATACAATTTCATCTTACAGAAAATAAAGAAAGAAACAGAAAAGATTTTTTTTGTTTTTTGTTCACACATTAAAAGCATTCCAGCGTTTATGGTAAGAATGGCATTTGCTGAAATTAACCTTGGCACTCAACAACTACAGAAAATGCAAGGACTAAGGGTTATTACATGCTGTTAATCAGTACTGAAAATTCCCAAGCTCCCTTTATATGTAAATGCAATAGATTTCTAAAACTGTGTGACTCTACACATTTATACTGAATAAATAGTTAGTACAATAGTGATCCGGATAGTGAAATAAAGTTCCAAATCTGGAGATATTAAAGCCAGCTATAATAATCAGTTGTTGATTGAAACACTTTTAGGGATAAACTTTGCTCTGCATTAGTTGATGTGAGAGTAGAATGATGTGAGCACTTATCAGCACAATGTGTTAATTAATGTAAATTAATACTAAGTACATTTTGGCTGTTTTTCCTGGTTGTAACCCCACTCCACTGTCTGCCTCCAAAGCCCACTATACCAGTGTTATCCCGTGTTTAAATAAAGAATCCTCATTGATGTCCTAACCTGGGGAGCTGAATGCATCAAACTTTGCATTGGTGTAACAGCAGGTAGTCCATAGATGTTTCAACGTCTGTCTCTGTTACGGATTTTGAGTTTTCTCACTACTGCATTTTTTGGAAGGGACTGCGTCTGCCAAATTTTACCGGAATGTAAAATAAACACAGCCGTTCCATCTTGTGTCTCAGCAAATGTCAAGGATATTAATTTTCTGTCCTAGCATTTCTACAGCTGGTAGATATTCAGGATATGTTCCGATATAACATGGCTACTGTCTGGGGTGGTTATCACAAGTGTGACACTGGTAACCACAGTAACTAGCTTCCTCGATCTAAATTCAGACATTTGAACAAGTTTATTATACTACTCTTCATACGTAATGTGTCTTACAAGATCATGGGATTATGTCCTTACATGACCTTGTGCTGCATTAAATGTCTGTTTTTAATGCTACACTGTCTATAAACAGGGTCTATCTTGGGATGTATGTGTAAATTTAAAAACACGAATATAGTCCTGTTCTACGAGAACAAGCACCAATCTACTTCCTGTCCATCTGGTTTCAGTGGCTCAGGCAATAAATGGATATTACTCTCAGGACAACTATTGTGTCTGTATTTAGAAAATATTATCACATTCACCAAGGTGACCTGACAGCATCCCAGAGAGTGTGGGGGGTGGGGGGGGAATAATGTGAAAGAGGGCATTAATAGAAAAGTTATTGAAATTGATTACAGCACATGTTGTGTAGGCAGTAGTAAATCATCGCAATTTCTCAGCTGATTTGGGAATCGATCGATGTAGTGTGTGGTTGAAACGTTCAGTCTGGGACAACTTTCTAAAGGATGTGCATCATTATAAGCATTTACCACTGTTGGAATGATAGATGTAACACAGTGCACTTTAAATTTCAGTTTAGTGCCTTTTATTGACAGCCACCTGGGGTCGGTTTGTAATTTCAAGTAATATGTCAAAGAAAATAGCATTTAAATTGACATTTACTTTCTATTAGAGACGCCAAATCATATACTGAATAATAATATACACCAGCGTGTACTGTCATCATTGTATCCCTTATCAGAGGGCACCCGAAAACCTTTATCGCAAACCTGTCCCTGTATTGACATTCAAGAATACTCTAATAGCATTGAATTCATTTGGACATCTTTATTTATGTTTTGCTATCCGGTATTAGTGTCTCAGCAGATTTTAAATTCAGGGGAGATTTTACTGTAACATTTAGGAACTGTTCAGTGATTTTATACCAGTACAAATTCCAATTGTCCGCAATCAGCAGAAGTTTACCGAAAGGGCTGTCACTATTATTTCTATAAGTGCACACATTAATATATTTGGGAACGTTTAACTGTGTAGCATATCTAATAGAGTGCTCAGTGCTGCGTTTAAGTCTGACGTGAAAGAGTATATGAAATGTCACCTGACAGGACACTTTAGCAGATTATAAAATATAATAAATCAGTGTCAAGTGTTTGGAGTGATTCCGTTGCCCTCTATATCCATAACAAATGGCCTAGATTATCGTATGTTATTGGTCTGTCTTCACTGTTGACCAGCCATCAATAGTAACACTGAAATGCAAAAATAAATGTCCACAAATCAAACAGGTTATCGTATAAGCTGGGCATGAGGCGATCATAAGACTGGTCACAAGACAATGCCTGTAAATCAAAGGTTTGCACTGCATCACTCCAAAAGGATCTTTATGCGAAATGTGCTGCGAAGCCACAGATGGTGCGGTGAGAGATGGAAATAGCTCAGGGCACAGTACACCTTGGAGCCGAAGTATCTTCAGTGCTTTTAATCAACGTGACTGCTTTCCTACCAGGGATAAGCTGAATATCATTACACATAAACTTAACTGAACCCTGCGTTCACCCGCATTAATATTAATTTGGCAAAGAGGTTGCAATACTTTGATAAATATGGGACTTCCATTAGTCACAGGGACTCATGCAAGGCCATCTCAGTATGTGTTATCTGTAAGGCTATCAAACGGAGGTCGGCGGAGCATGAGAAACACATCAAGTGACTGAATATTTTATACCGTTAGAAAGGACCTTCTCTACCGTATGAACACCTTTCACAGGTCTCCTGCAAAAACCCAGTATCTCAATTTTTTTTTCCCATTTTTTCTGATTTTTACACCGAGATCTCTATGTTCTCTGATTTTTCTGTTGAGTTTTTATTGAGTAATAAAATGTATTTAAAACAACATGTAGGTTAATATCCTTTGTTCATTTGGTGTTTTGAAAGAACTAGTGAATAAAGAATGTTTTTTTTTTTTTTTTTCAGGAGGCCAGCTATATATACATATTTGTTTTTTTAGTCATATGACCACATTAAGTGCTACAGAATAAATGTCATGACATGCCATCTGGGGTGACCTGGTTTATAGAACATTACGGATACGGAGGAACTGTGTTTAAATGTATCACTGTAATTCCTATTCACCAGTTTTGATAAGCTGGTTTTATCATTATAGGCATATCATTTAGGTAACAACTAGAGTTGGAAATCAGAAGTTGTGACTTTTTTCCTTTTTAAAGGGAGGTACTATTAAAGCTGTCACAGGTAATGGTACAGAACCTGTAAATGTTGAGCATAATTTGGGAACTATGAGAAAGGTGCAATCACTTTGCCTCCAGCGTTCATTTGATTGTCAAGCCCCACAAAGACTCTAACCCCTCCTCAAATAGAACCACTTATGTGGCTTTTTGGGAAGACATACATTGGAAGGAACTTTGTCTCTGAGCTTCACAAAAGCATTATGAGTAGGATTTTCTAATCACTTGGGAATGACCGTGACTGTGAGTTACCATGGCTGTATTTCAGTTTGAGAAACTACCACCTTAAAGGGGCTGATGCTGGGAGATAACACAAAAGGATTGTTTTAAATGAACTGCATTGATTTATTACTTGTATTAGGCAAGCGAATTGTGAGTAAAATTTTTTTGAGGGCTGGAATAAATCACAACTAGCCAAAGTAAACTCTGCACCTGCAATATCATAAAGTAAATTAGGCCCCAGGATTCAGTGGGCTAGTTTTGGGCCACTTGCAACACTACATCACCCACTGGGTAGGTAAAATAATAAGCTGTCCGTTAGCTTACTTTTCTGGGGCTCCACTGTGCACTGTGGAAGGCACAGAAAAAAGAGAAAGGTTGTTTTTGTTGTTCTTCTCTGAGACTGTCATTATGGTACCGCAATTACTGATAAATGCATTACTCAATGTCTCTTCCAAATGATTTGTCTGAAAAGAGTTGACAGGAAGATATAATCAATTCTGAACACCCACACACTTTTTCTAAAGCTTTAGCTTTAATGTTCTGTTTCTTTTTATTTGTACATTGTTTTAATTTGAAAAAAAAATTTCTTGTCTTGCTACAGAGCCCAGCGACAGATTCCCTGTTCTCCTCATAGGGAGCTCATATCATATCGCCTTCACGTACCTTAACGGATCTTCGGTGCCAAACATGAAGTCACTGCACACAAACCTAACGCAAGCCATGGATTTTAACTACAACAAGGAATCCATTTGTTGGGTTTCCCCAACAGACACTTCTGGTCAGCTTTGGTGTGCCAAGATGACAACGTCGAAAGGTTTCTCAGAGGAACAGGAGATACAACTCAGACAAAATTTGCAAAGTAAGCTTTCAAAAGAGCATTGTGTTGTTTCGATGGGGCTACTAGTGAAATGGAACAGCTTATTCCTTGCGTTTTATTACTTTGTCCTGAGAAATTAATTTAATGTACTATAATGTACTATAACAGAAAATAAAAATGGCCGACATCAGTCAGCCAAACGCTGACATGAACATAAACATTTAGTAGATTGAATGGTTTAATGAAGAAACATTCTGTAGGTCCAGGGTTATTTGATAACTAAGTTAATTAAAAATAAATGCATTTCAAACAAATTAAACACCGTATGCAACTATCGTACTGTTAAACACGTTTTGTTTACAAAAAGTCAGTGGTTTATGGGTTAGGAAAATAGCGAGGAAGATCATAGAAGGTCATTATTAGACAACTTAAAAATATACTGTATTTACAATCTACAATTCTATAATTACTTAATCTTTATAATGGATGAAATATTAACTTGATGTACAGACGGCTGAATTATTGCCATCATTATAATTATGGGTATTATAATATTTATATTTTAATAGTTTTATTCAAATAGACGTTAAATGCACTTCTTTTTTAGGAATCAGACATTTTGCTTTCATTACTGATTATTGTTGCTTTGTATTGTTCTGATTATATACACTTTTATTCAAAAATAATTAAAATTTGCTAGATAAATTTAAAGATTTGTATGCATAAAAGAGAACAAAAATACAGTGCCTATTTAAAAGCTTGCTGGACATGCTTCTGAAACAATGTTTTGCTTTTTAATTAATATGAATCTGTGACTTACTCATGAGCCAAAAGGCCACCATTGATTCTTTGTGACAGATCAGGAATTGACAAAAATAGTGATAGCCCTAATTTGAATTCGAAATATAAAACATTTTATAAGAAATCTGTTGTTTTGGTGAACTGAAGTGGGCTACTGATCTTCCTTAAACCAAATTGCTCAAACTGAATCGCTTTGACCATGTCGAATATGATGGAATCTCCTCGCCTGCATTAACCAGAATCATAATCAGCAAGAGTACACATGTGGAGATCCCCAGGGATGTGCAAGAAACTGATCCGATTGCAGTCAAAAACACAGTTATAACTTCTATCTCTTCTTTTATGTTGCTCTATCTGGTTGTTCTGTCGGTGTGGTAAATGTGTTCTATTTATGTAGTTTACATCACACTGGCTTGGAAGTTCAAACTGAATGCTGTTAAATATCTTAAGATAACTTGTAATTAAGGAAGTTGGTGTTATGGATGTTATGGTTGATATATTCAGCAGTGGATCAAATATATTTTATATAGAGGTTGCTTTCATTATCAAACTAATGACAATTTTTTTAAAATGTATCTAATTATTCCACACCTTTTTAAAGGGCAACACTAAAGTGTTCATATTATGGCTGATTACGCATTGACATTAATGGAAGGCAGGATCACAATTTGCTTATCATTAATTGCATCTTGAAAGGAGCATTTTCTAGAGCTACATGTGGCTGTTTACTTGTTGGATATATAGTCTAATAAGCGTAGCTTTAAGGTGCTACACCATTAGATTGCTTTAGTATTATAACTAACCAGTTTTTCCAAATTTCCCCTTGCTTTATGGGTGGTGATTTTTCTGGCATTGCAACATTTTGTATTGAACATGTCTGACAGAAAAGGAAGAACAAGGTCCATCTTCCAGACCAAAGGACATGTGATTTTTCTAAATTTGCATGAGTTGATTAAAATGCTGATGATGGGGGGCACACACACCAGGGTTTCCTCAGGCAAGTTGACCTGGCATCCTAAGATTGAGATAATAGTCCCAGAAGGTGGTACCGAGGGGATTTGGGAAATTTATCTTTTTACATTTCCTGCCGACTATTTCTATAAATATGCAATAATAGCCTACTGCTCTTTGAAGTGATAATTTTGATTTTTTTATTTGATTTTAAATTTTTTTTGGGGAAGAGATGTCAGACTCATGGTGTCTGTATTTTAAATTCTCCCTATGTTAACCAACTGAATCCATCTTTATATGCTTAGCGTCGTCTAAAACTAAGCACATTTTACGCGAGGAAATTACAAAATCATTACAAATCTAAACGTTAACAAGGCCTTTCCCATTGCAGTTTAGGAATGGGAATTGGTTTAATGAGTTAGGTTGATTAAAGTTCACATTAACCAAGGCGGCCAATACTTTTACTTATTTAGTTTTATTCTTGCAAATTTTGCTGGCATATTAGAAGTTAAGTTAATAATTAATACTTGTCATGGAAGCTGACATTAGGAAGATAACATTATGGAAGTCAATTTAGGGTGCATGCACAACAATTTTTGGAGGAGAGATTAAAAAATCTAATTTGAGAAATTTGAAGCATTATAAACTGTACTTGTTTCAGAAACTTCAGACTTTTCTGTTTGGACTGGCAGTCACTGTTTCTGTTTTTTTGTTTGTAGACGTGGAGCACATGGCCATTGACTGGCTCACAGGCAACTTCTATTTTGTGGATCAAATCAGTGACCGCATATTTGTGTGCAATGAAGTAGGTGACACTTGCGTAACAATCATCGACCTTGACCTTCAGAATCCCAAAGGAATTGCCGTAGATCCACTGATGGGGTAAGTCAGTAGGCATTACAAGCCTGTTTAATTCACAGAGATGTGTGTGAAGTAAAGTGTGATTAGCGATGCCTATGATTATCATAGGCTTATGTACAGACAGAAGCATGTATTTGTATATCCAAAATACTGTATGTAGACGCATACCTTTTTCAATGGCTATAATTGTCTCTTGAGGAATGAAAGCTTGAACTTTTCGAATTGAATACATTTACTTTTTAGTCCTATGACACTCTTTCATGTTAACCAAAAGAAACATTGAGCAGTTTTCATTGATATACTAGAAGTGTACCCTGATCATAAACTGTAGTTTTTACTGAATAGATTTGGAACTCTTTATGCATCCTGGTGGAACCCTGACGCACTATAACATGTGATAACAAGATAGAAATATGTGATCCTGGTGACGTCGATTTGACCTGATGATAAATTCCGCTCTTCAGAGTCAATGCAGATAGAGTCTGTTGACAAATGTATTTGGAAGGCTGGTCAAGGAAAGCCTAATGAAATCCTTGGGTTGGCGGTCACAGGCACTTCCGCCTGAAAGCCAGATGGAGATGCCCTTGACAAGCCCAATTGCATTGTTGACTGAT
This sequence comes from Hiodon alosoides, assembly GCA_025775065.1. NCBI lineage: Eukaryota > Metazoa > Chordata > Actinopteri > Hiodontiformes > Hiodontidae > Hiodon > Hiodon alosoides. Next base: position 10,591 of record JAOYSI010033325.1, read on the forward strand.
TCCTGAAACTTTCTATGATATTAATTCCCATAGAAAGGGGTGCTAAATGACTGCTATAGCGCAAACCGATTGCGTTTTGCCTTATTTATGAGCGTATGTGAAGGGCAGAGTCTCGCAGGCGAGGCTAAATGATCATTCAAATATGTGCAGAGAGCTTTATATGCCGTAACGCAAGGACAGTTATGAATGTGGACAGAAAAAAAGATCACACTTGCACCTATTTGCAGGTCCAGTAAGCCTTCACATTCTACATCCTGCCAGTCATTTTGTTTTTGTGACAAACTCGGTTCTGACATGCTGCCTAAGAACGATAAGTTCTCACACACTACATCAGTAGCGTCTCAGTTGCTGAAAACAGTCATTTGTATGCAATGGGAAGTCACACCTGCTGTCGTAGTGCTGTGCGGCTCCCAGCTGACAAAGGTTTTATATATTTTTTTACAGCTTAGGTTCAAAGCCTGTGGTATTCCTCCACTGCCATGGATTAAGTACCCCCTGCTCATCTGACTGTCGGTTGTTATTACTGCAAGTCATAAAGCCCTCGGCTGTCCTTGCTGAGAGCTCACGTACAGCACTGTCTGAGAGTGGCTTCGGTGTTTGTTTATCTGAAAGATTTAAATATATATTTTTACTATCACTGAATTTTCAAAGCAGTCTTGAAATAACCATAACAAGCATCTAGGAAGTCCAGTATGTTAATCCAGACAGAACATGGTTAAAAAAAGATGATGTTTGAACCAGTATCACAATTATATTCAAAGCACAAAGCTGTGATTTGGTCCATTAATAAGGCAAATATTATTCCAGCATGTATAGGGTAGTTTATAAAACTGCTGGAACGGCCTGATTGCCTATATGTATGGCTAGCATGGCTTCAAGTGGAGGTCTCGGTGGATTTGAAGGTGTTTGTAGGGGCGCATTTGGCCAAGAAAGCTCCAAAAACTTTTCTGCTCCAAAAACTTTTCTGCTCCACCGGCAATAGTGTCTAAGGTAATGTCAGTTTGGAACTCTGAGGGAAATGCATGATCAGGGAAGCAGTGGGGGTAAGTGGGTTTGTATTCCTCCTGCAGAATTCCAGACATTAGATTCAATGCCATGACCCATACAGAACATGCTGGCCCACTACCCTATTAAGTGATGTTACCAAAACAGCAGCAAGCAAGTACAATTAAAAACAAAGTATTGTTGTAGGTTTCACACCAACCCTTTCAGCTCCTTTGAATTCTCATGTTCCATTACTTTGACAATAGCACCTCAGTTTGTCATTGCAAATTGGCTGATTGGTCCTTTGATTTGTCTACTTGGCAAGTCTTCTTTGAAATAACTAAAGAATTCAGTATTTGTATTCATAGCATCTAGAGTCTAAAGCTAGTTTCTGCCAAAGACATCTCATTTACACAGACCTATTTATTGTATTTTGTTTCACAACTCTATATGAAACGATACATTATATTTAATACATTATAATGGCTGAGGTTGTAGCCAGTTTTGAAAATGTTTCGAGTTGTTACATCTACCCCACCACGTATACAATTTTTTAGACATTTTTTAGTCTGAATTAAAACATAGCTGGGATTCAACCCTAAGATCTGTTTCTAAGTATGCTATATCTTTATTAGGTTCTTTTTAAAAAAGCATGAGAATTTAACAGGGTTTTTTCATTGGCAATCACTTCCAAATGAGTTTACTGCTTTGAAGTTGTATAAAAATATTTAATAATGTAATGTGCTTTCCTCATTTATTATTAATTTGTGGCCGATTTTTTCTGAATTGCAGAAGATCATGTTTTGCAGTATTTGCTGGACACTTCAGTTAAAACTTATTCCCTTCTTAGCAAGAACTTTTTTCAAATAATATAAATAAGAAAATATGTAGTTATGTGCACTTATTTAATAACTCATTGAGATGGAATTTATTGAAGTCGTCATTTGAGAAAACAGAATGCATCTTAAAAGAAGAACGACAACTGCTCCATCATAAAATAAAAAATAAAAAAAGGCTTAAATTACTCAGCATAATTTATCACTTTTATTTGATGTCTTCTATAATTACTTATCTCATGTTTTATGTAATGCTGATATCACTAATAGATTGAAATGTGGCATTAAACCGTAAATGTGAATCAGTGTGTACAATGTATGGGAGGATAGATTAGTAGCTTTATATAACATATGAAATTCAGCAAAGTCTATTAACATAAAGCATTGAAAAGCATTAATGAAACACTACGCCTATGCGTTGAATGTGTGCTATGAGAAGATAATCGTATCACTCAGAGCAGCCTGGCCTCTCTTTTTACAAATCTAAATATTGACTTTATTTACAGCTTATGTATCTACATCACAACTGGCGTAATGTTTTGAATGAATCTCTGTTGAACTTTGCTTATCTCCCAGCCGTCAGCAGAACTTGTGTTTTTCCTTTCGTCTTTTGCTTTTCAAATTACTAATGCAAAATACAAATTTTTTTGAACAGTCTATGTTTAAAGCATTGAATTCCCAAATGGTACATGCAATTACCTAGATCATAAATTAAGCAGTTTCCGTCTATGCGTTAGTGTTCAACTACTTGTACTACTACGTGTAGTGTGTTAATAATAATAAAAGCCCAAGCATTTCAGTGTCCGGTCTAAAATGGTCTTTGCATGTTGGTGAAGTGTTATTGCTTTATCTGTTTAATGCAATATCAAATGATTGTTTAACTGGGGTCTGGGCCTCATCCGACTGCAGTCGATAATGAAGAAAGGCTTATTTGTCCCAGTCATTCTCGTCAGTGATGGTAACAGAATTAAGCAGGAAGAATAGGAACAGCGCTCTTGAGTGCTCTGCTTACAAAGTTTACTGAAAAATCTGTCAGGCATCACCCATTGCTTGTCAACCATGAAGTTTAGATGTGTTTCTCTACCTGTGGCAGGAGAGAGAGAGAGAGAGAGAGAGAGAGAGAGAGAGAGAGAGAGAGAGAGAGAGGGTAATATGGTAAATATCCTGGTATTAATTAATACATGTTCAAATGTATTTTTAAGATGTTAAAAAGTCACACAATCTTCTTCTGAAATGAATAGTTATATCATAATGTGCAGTTACAAAATATCAAATTTAATCAGTTATTAGTCGATATTTATCTAGATAGATAGCTCGATAGATTGATAGATATACTGGGATCCTAGATTGAGTTTAAGATTGCTGTATTAATCTTTGCCCTATAATTTGAATTTCACAGTTTTGAATCCAGATCTTGTAATTTTACTAAAATGACATGTCTGGGCATTACTCAGTGTGTTTTGAACCAGCGACTCCTGTTGGCCTTCTGGCCTCCGATACTTAATGGAATCATTTTTGTCAGGTCTCAACCAACTTGCAAACCGGGTTGGATAAATTTTGCCTGTTCTTCTTGGCTGTGTTCTTATCTTATTGCTCCCTCAGATTGTTAGGAGATCGCTTATAGACAGCAATTTTTAAGTTTAACCGTAGAATCCCAATAGGATTTTTACTCGGGCACTTAAGGGCATTCTCTTTTATATTCTTCGGTCACTCTAATGTAGCTTTGGCCTTTTGCTTTGGGGGCATTGTCCTGCTGAAAAGTCTTCAGAGCAGAACAAAAAGAGTTTTCCTGTACTTTTTTTTTGGGTCCATTTTCCCTTCAATTCTAAAATCCAAATCCCTGATAATGAGAAGCGTCCCTATTGCATGATGCGACCACCAGCCTGCATGACAGTAGGGTGGGTCTTGACTGGTCGATGTGATGTGCAACAGAACCATTGCCTCGTTTTGGCAGAATGTTTTAGATGTGGCCTGTGTGATTAGTAATTGCTTCCTTCTTGCCCAAATGTTTCTTTATTTAACTATGCAGTTTTGGTGCAATGGTTTGTTTTTTCAGATAAACGATAAATAATAAACACAAAGATCACTCTAGATTGCCACCTCTTTAATTTAGATTGTCCTTCTTTTCCAAGCTCCATGATGTTACAATGGACCTTTGATTATCATAGCAAATGTAACCCGTAAAATCTTTAGGATCTTAAAGTGTTTGCTTTCCTCCCAGGAAGCTTTTCTTCACTGATTATGGGGCAGTGGCCAAGGTGGAGCGCTGCAACATGGACGGCACCAACAGGACCAGGATTGTGCATTACAAAACAGAGCAGCCGACTGCAATTGCCCTGGACCTGGTGAAGAAGCTGGTATACTGGGCCGATGCTTATTTGGATTACATCGAGGTTGTGGACTACTACGGGGGGAACAGACACACTGTCATCCAAGGAAGATCTGTGAGTTACATGTTACATGCCTTGAGAATTAGGGAGGATGGCCATCAAAATTAATAAAGCAATACCTTCTGAATAATGTGGCTTTGTTATTATATTTTGCTTCCAGTCTTGAGACCCGTAACTAATATTGAGTGTCATTCATGTAACAGGCACTGGCATATGCGCACTCACTGGGTCTGTGTTTGTTTCATCTTCCTGACTAGCATCTGTCGCATTCCTAAGATAGCAGACATGATCTCAGCCAGACAATTTTCAAATCAACCTTGTTGAAGTAACAAAGATTAAAGATTTAACAAAGATTTTGCAGATTAAAGATTTATTCTCCGTCCTCATCATAAATCTAAATTCATTCCACAAAGATAACAGTATTGTTCAAATTTCAGTGGAATATACAGATGTTGGAACAGAGGGTGTGCTAATCTGAAACATCATTAGTATGTTTGTCCTTAAGCACACTTGTGAAACAGATGATTAAAGAACAGAAATGGATCATTACTATTCAAAGAAGAATAATGGAAACTACTGTATGAATTCCATATTGTATGATCAAATGAAAGAGCATACTGCATACTGCATACTGAATGAAATCCCCTCTCTCTCCATGCAGGTGTATTCGCTTTAATCAGAAATAACTTATTAATACAACCCCCCTGTGCAGTTTTAAGAACTTCTGGAACATTACATTAAAATGACATTAAAGTGCCTCAGGTTTGCTTTTTTGAGTTTTTAGTCCCTGAAATACAGTTAGTGTTTAATAAATTATTCATGCCCATAGTAGATACCCATAACTCTGTCTCTCCTTAGGTGTTATAACCAAAGTTGTTTTTGACTGGGTAGCCGATATTGTTTTAAGTTACAATTATCAAAAAAGAACTATAAATTGGCAGCTAAATTCATGCATACCCTTGAATGACTGTTGCTGTAATCGAAAGTGATTGGAAAGGTCTTTGTTTCTGCAAGGAGAAAATGACAGGCACAACAATTGGCCTGGAAGACAGCTTCCCTCCTGTGAGTTTGCATCTGCTGCAATCATTATGCTGCTAGAGCTTCGCCTTTTGTTTGCCCCGAGTGCAGGCACAACCAACTATGGGGATGTTCTGTATCTGTCCTGTATATGTCCTGTGAGTCTAGCGAACAGTCTCTCGCAATTGAACGGATTCACAAAAGTAGCTATATTTATGAAATTGTCTTGAACATCGATTTTTTGTCACCCCCAGAGGTTGATATTCTTTTTGACCCCTCTGTATTGACTATGGTTCTCCACATGGTCACTCTCTCTCCTCTGAGGTTCCAGCGAGAGCTGATTAGTGTATTTGCCACAAAACCCTAAAATCAGAAGATTTAGGTTGAATGGCATGCAAATGTGTTTACCAAGGATTAATTTGAAGTGTATGAAAAATGACAGTCTGTTTCCTGCTTACTGTTTTAGGTATCATACCTTTACGGATTAACTGTTTTCGAGGAATACTTGTTTGCCACATGCTCTGAGCCCTCCAAAGGAAAAGAAGTGCACATTCTACAGATAAACAGATTTAATAACACAGAACCTTGGACTTTATCCAGTGTGGCAAACTCTAAAACAATACACGTTTATCACAAACTAAGTCGACCGACAGGTAAACCACGAGTGTGCGTGTGTGTTAGATGTACATAGTTTCAGTTGTAATGTCTGATATACGTAGCGTTTGAAGGTGATCCCTTCCATGTAGTGTACGTCCATACTATGTCCAGTGAGATGCTGCTTCGCTGACCGTCAGGAAACCTGTCAATAGAACAAGGCCCCTTGTGCCATATCTCACTAGCAAGTGTGTGCAATAGATGGTAAGCTAGCATTTGCAGTAGCTAACAGGTTAGCATTTGCTAAGCATGTGGATCTCTTTCTTTGCAGCCAGGAGCCACGCCTGTGAAGCAGACACATATGGGAAAGCAGGAGGATGCTCCCACATCTGTCTGCTCAGCGGGACCTACAAATCTCGGACCTGTCGCTGCCGTACTGGCTTTTCCCTGGGTAGTGATGGCAAATCCTGTAAAAGTCAGTATTTATTAGTGCTTCATTTTTTTTTTTTTTTGCTGATTAATTATCACGGTTGCTTTTCCTTATTCATGTGTAATTTGTCTTACAAATTGAGAAAGATAAGGTATCGATGTTGATATACGAATAGAATCTCTTTTTAAAAATCAATCACAGCATACATGATGAATATGATCCCATTAGTCCAATGCCTCAAGATATAATAGATGCAGTCATTGACAAGCAGGAACAGTAATTCATTATTCATTATCAGCTTAACATAGCTTTCAATTTATCCAGCCTTGCTGGTTCACCTGATCAATCAGGACATAGTTCACAATTAAAGCTAAGGGTCAAAGTGATAACACAGTAAGAAATCCAATCCGACTAATATCATTGAAATAATGAAGAGTTCGGTTCACCCTGCCTGCTATATGTCTGGTTTATATCTAGGCCCATTTTCTCCCTCAAGCTTAATAATACGGCAAAATCTCTGTATGAAATCATACAGGTGCACAATTTCCTCTGCGTCCTTGTGAGGTAATTGCATTGTTATATGATTTCACACTGAAACTGTCTCATGGGCACTTCTCTCCAGGAGTCGCAAGTCTTACTGGGCTGAGACCGGTGGCAAGCATGAGCTACTCTTGCTCTCCCGAGGGGCAAGCTGAGGGTCTCGGCATGCTGGGGGAATATTAATATCCAAAGCAATGAAAGTCCCTGTCAATGCAAACAGCATCTCACCAGTTACTGATGAATAGTAAAATGAAATCTTCACAGCATTATTAGTGCCCATTTTGCTCCGGTTACAAAACCTAACTCTGGGGGAAGGCTCATTTTGAACAAAGGGATGATTGATTAGATAAGACCTAATCAGCGGAACTAATTCTTGTTTTTAATTAAGGTAATGAAATTAGCTTAGTCCTCTTGCTCTAGATACAGTTTGATTTCCAGTGTTTAATTTTCAGTGTTGAATAAAAAAGGGGTAATTACGCTGATTAATTAGATGCTAACAGTATCTAGGGTAAAGAAGATTATTTTCTGGTAGTTTTGTTTATTGTAGCAATCTCCCCGCTGCAGAACCCAAGAACGAGCTGTTCCTGTTTTATGGGAAAGGGCGACCTGGTATCATCCGGGGTCTGGACATGAACATAAAGTCCGGTGACGAGCACATGGTGCAGATCGAGGACCTTGTCAACCCACGAGCTCTCGACTTCCACGCAGAAACCAGTTACATTTACTTTGCTGACACCACTAGCTTTTTAATCGGCCGACAGAAAATTGACGGGAGTGGTCGAGAAACAATACTCAAAGATGGTGAGTAGAATTTGCACTTTTTCCACATGAAGACAGATTTTTTTGCCGCTTTGTCGCGGCCTTGTTTAGGAATTATTCTTAAAAAGGACTGAACGCTAACTCTGAATTTGTGAATTATGTTAAAGTTATTGTAACTTAAACAAGGCAAATGAGATCCCTAAATGTCTGAAAGGTACGTGCACTCTGCTGGTTTCTTATTAATCGTCTCATTACGATTTCCATTAAATAAACAAATTCTCTTAAATTGAGTCAACCTCAGATACTCAGATGCATGGGGAGCATTATTAGCATGTTCTTAGTTTTTTGTTCATGCAAATCTCCTGTGAAAAATTGCTTTCGGGCCCAGATTACAAGATACGGGGGAGAGAAGACAGTGATATATTACATAAATTTGTCAATGTTGCTGTGAATTTCATTTGCCCAATGTCTCTCTACTTTATAGACCTTGATAATGTTGAAGGGATTTCAGTGGATTGGATTGGAAACAACTTATACTGGACAAATGATGGATATAAAAAAACAATCAGCGTTGCAAGATTGGAGAAAGCATCTCAGACTAGGAAGACTCTTCTGGAGGGAGATATGTCCCACCCTAGAGCCATTGTAGTGGACCCTCTAAACAGGTGGGTATACAATTGTGATAGATGCCCTATGTTACCCAGCCAAAACCAATTAAGAGATACCTCTCTTAACAGTGATATTATAAGGATGGAGTGTCATCAGTTTTTTTAGTTATCCATAGTTTGGTCTGTCATTATTTGTTGTGCCAATAATTGCTGTAAAAGACAAAAATAGTATTTTTTCCTGCTAGTTTAACTGTTTGTGCCTCAATAAACTGACTGTCTCCATGCTATCTCTTCAGAATCTAAGTTGGACAGATAATATAATCTTTTAAATGTTATTCCTTTATAAGCTTTAAAAATCTTAAAATTGTTAAAAGTCCTGGATAATTACTGCAAGTGGTCATATCCATGGGCTGATTTTTAATACAGTCCTAAATCCATAGATCATCATCAGAAAGGGTTGAATTTTGGCTTTATGGATAACCTCGATAGGGATGGGGCATTGGCAGGGACAGTTATTTATACTAAGCAAGTGCAAAATTGGCTGGATTTGCTTCTTGGTGGACACTGAGGGACTTTAACAGCCACTTTTGCCAATATAAGACCTGTTTTCACTGTGGAACAGCTTATAAGGGCACATATTTATCTGTGCACGCTTCCTCTACTTATGTGCATGCCGTGGTACGCGTATTAAAAACCTATGTGCCTTGTAAATTTTGGTTTGGATTGCGCAAGATAGCTCTATGCTCAGCTAAATGTTTCGAAAATCAGCCGTAGGAGCTCAACAAATTATTTATAAACTCTGAATGGAGTTACCAAAGAAAAAGTAGTAGTAATAAGTAATAATCTTGACAATGTTACATCACGTTAAGTTAGCTAACTGCTTAAAATGTAAAATGTACGTAAATCTGTCAGAAACACAAAAAATACAAAACAAAGTAAAATGGGTCATAAAATAATGCAAGTAAAATACACAAATTTGAACTTTCTGAAACCTAAATTTTTCGCCCATTTAAACGGTTAAACCTGTACTAAATTGAACATAGATTTACAGCCTTAGGTGTGATTATGAACAGCACCTTTTGTCTGTAGCCAGAGTCAAGTCTGTATTTGATTAACTCTGTGCTCAGAATCACAAGAAACATTTTTTCCTCTCTTAAGCACATGCATCATTACAGATCTGCATAAAGAGAATTAGGTAGCCAACTGCTTTGTTCATCATTTAGGCCAATGAGATGCCTCAGTTAAATAAAAAGCTCTGATGCATTGAAAAAACCATAGATGATTAAAACAGCATCCTGAGTCATAAGCAGCTCCCGCAAGGTATTTTGATAAAATTATTTCTAGACCCATAAAGACCGGCAGAAGACACACCGATGCTTTTTTTTTTCAGATGCTGTCGTTAAGATGCATGATAACAGCATATTACAGCATCCGTTGACATTTGACTAATTTGGAATGCTTGATAAAAGTCCTTTGTGGCACGCTGCCACGAGACCCATGAGACAGGTAGCCTGTGGGGCAACACCCACAGCGAAAGACTGCGTTTACACACCTAAGTGTGGTTTGGCTAATTAGACCTCACTGTAGTGTATGTAATTAAAGGACTTTAAAAGCCGAGACAGCAGAGCTGTCTTAGAGAGGCTTTAGACTGAAAAGTCTGTATTTTTGAAGTTCAAAATCAAAAGTAGTAAGTGCTGATAACTTATTCATTCTGCCATCTAGGGCTGGATTCATATGTAGGATTTAGAACAAAAGCCTGTTTTTGTAATGCATCGATTTGCTCCAATATTTGACCTTACTTCCATTGTTATACAACCTTATAGATTAGTCGCACTGTCATTACTATACAGTGCTCTACACTTGATGCATTTGGAAGTGTTTGTTAACAAACAAAACTGATGGCCATTTTTGGGTCTATGTATATTTAAGAACAATTCAACATCCAAATAACTAATGTATTTCAAATTAAAAATGTGTACACTCCATAGGCAGAATGCTTTGCTCAGTGTATGAAATTCGATTTACACTTTATTTATGTTTTTATTTATGTATTTTATTTATGTTTTTTTTTATTATTTATAAAATGATGCTATTATTTATCGATTTGTTTATTTGTTTTTGAGCATATGGTTATTTCCTTATATTTGCAAGTTTATATGTACAGAAAAACATGTTTCTGTATCCTGTCAAGGATTTCCTCTTATTCCTGGTTTTCTACCCATAGGGCGCCTCATTTCTCAACTATTGTGTGTACACACACACACACACACACACACACACACATATATACACATACAGTACTATGCAAAAGTCTTAGGCACATGTAAAAAAAGTTGTGTAAAGTGAAGATGCTTTTAAAAATTATGAAATGCAGTTCTAAGTATAAAGTAAATACTATAAAGGACAATAAACAAAGAAAAATGCAAAAAAAACAGCAAAAAAAAAATGGGAGGGAAACTTTGAGTGAGCACCCTTTGCCTTTAAAACTGCATCTGTTCTCTTAGGTACACCGTTGTGCAGGTAGATTTTTCCGAGTTTCTTGAAGTCTTTGGCTGTCTGCCTTGCTTCTGTCTGTCCAGGTAATCACAGCCTCGATGATGTTGAGATCAGGGCTCTGTGGAGACCATACCATCTGTGGCAGAATTCCTTGTTCTTCTTTCAGAAAATGAATGTTTGGACATCTGAAGAAGTTTTTTTCTACTGACACACTAATGCAGAAGACAAAAAATAAACTTGAAAGATTTGTGTAAAAAAGCTAGCGTGCCTAAGACTTTTGCACAGTCCTGTATATGTTTAATATTTCTCTAATATTCCTCATTTGTTATCCCAACGTGAACCATTTGGCTGCTTTCATATTTCTGACATGTTAATTGAGATACACATGTCACTGCTGCTAGATCATTCCCTTACTGTGAGACACCAGCTCAGTTTCTTGTACATATGGTACATGGCAGAACATCATGCCTATAGAAAACTTGCCTATAGGGAAAATAGACCAATGAGTAGAAATGGTTTAGTCATTTTTGGTAGAGACTACTATCGATAAGAGGGATATTACTGACCACTTTTTTGTTGCATAAGTGATCAATTTTAGCGATGCTTATTCCACGGCTTTCCTCCAAGTCAGTTTATGGATGAGTTTGTGGATTAGTTATGAGTGATAAATCTTTATTTAACTGAATTAATAGTAATTTTTCTCATATAATTATGGATAGCCCAACTTCGAAAGATTAATTTAATAGATATTTATCAGGATTTGATGAGGATTTCAGAATTATATGCACCAGTTGATTAGGCATGTTTTTGTGTAGTAAGTAGCTGTCGGAGAAGCAATGTGTGCTGACATTGTCTTTGAATCTGCCAAGACTCATCCACATAAGCATGACCATAAAGGCTGTCCCATAGCGATATCGCAGTACATTTCAGTCAGTACATTTCAGCTGGCTTTCATGGCCATTGCTACAGGTTGGCTTACCAGGCAGCTTCTATTTATTTTTGTGCTCCACATAATTAAATGAAACCCTTACTTACTTTCACTTAGAGACCATAAATATAACTACTGAGAGGTTTTCAGTCATTAGAGGGAGGAGGGCAAATGGTGCCTATTTAAAAGAGACTCCTGGAGAGTGCAGTGGCAATACCGAAACATTATTGCTGTCTGTGACCAGAGTTTCTGTACTTCTCTGTGCTTTAAATCTAATATATTTCCATGCATCATTTCTAGATTTTCTCTTTAAGCTATTAACTGTCGCATCAGACATACATACGTGCACTGTTACTGAATGCAAAGCTACAGCAGATAGACTGGTTTCTCTAACCATAAATGTTGGGCTTAACACTTACTAGGTAATGCCACTTTTACTTGTCAGTATAAGCATAACAGACATGCTTGAATGATATATATATGTACACATTTTCAATAAACATATAAATAAATAACACAAAATGGAAATAAAATAAAGAATTGGGCAAAAAAAGAAAAGAATATGCTCTGGATGTAAGATGACCTACAAATCAGTTCAAGGTATCTTTTCTTGAAAATAAATTTTCTATACCGTAATTTACCTTTTCCATTAAAAGGAAAGTGAATTAGTTCTCAGAAGGTCCCCTTAAAGCTGTCATATTTCAAAGGTATGAAGAAGCAGAGAAAATGGTTTTCAGTTGGTCATAATACAAAAAATGCTTAGACTATGGAGACACTAATGCCCAGAAGTGCCACGCAGGCAACACTGTGTGACTGGGATGCAGCTGAAGTGGCTTAAAAGTTTAAAATCTTGCCTTATGTTTGCCGATTTTCATGAACTTTTTACACAAGTGCCTTGATAAACGAGGAAAAGGACTCATAATATGTAATATGTTGATTACAAGGAGCCATATTTTCAAATGAAAAACAAATGCCCGATACCCACTTTTGTGTTTTTCTTATGACTAATTTCTGAAGCTAGAGTACTGGCTGGGACTGAATCAAATAAAGGAAGCTTTTTTGCTATTCTAATGTTTTTTTCCTAGTGATTGAGTTGTGATCCTGGGAAAAAATTATTATTTGATGAACTCTTGAATAAAAATATTTGCCTCAGTAACTATGGTGACGATGTTAACTGTTCAAATGCTATTATTTGTTTGTAATATCACACTCGGTTGACCTTTTACTCCAAAACCAACTGGAGGTTTTTATTTTATTTTAAATGGCTCAGTTTATACAAATATTGCAGTTTAATAGTTTTTATAGGTTGATCATTCTGGCAGAATAGCTTATCAGAATATCTGCCTAAGTTTTGGCTTGTTTTTCCTTTGAGGTCTGCTCATCTGAAAGTTATGGAAGGCTACTAATGGCTACATCATCTGTCTTTGCTTTACATTTATACCTTTTTTCTTCAAAAATGTTATGAACCAAACATATAAGCTGTGGTGGGGAATTTTGTGTTATCATTCTGGTTATAAATCAAGCTGTTTGGATCGGCTGATGAAGGAGATTATTTGAAATGAAAACTAATTAATGAAGGCTATCTGTAGCCTGGCTTTATCTTGCCTTTCAATTGTCCCAGACCTTCATCTGCAGGAAGGAATACCTCATGTCCAATGAAGATACCTGTTCCTACTCCATTTTCTCGTCACCTCCCCCAGTTCCAGTGTCTGTTGCTCTCTGCCTCTTCCTGTCTGTGTTTACTCGATAAACTGTAGCATTAACACTTATAACTTGATGCCTTGATCACGTTTGTGTTTTCCTTCGTAGAGAGTCTTTAACATAAGGAGTTGTCAGTCAAAGCGGTCCCTTGTGTGCATTGAATTATTCATGGGGTCAGTGAGACACACCACGAAAGAAAGCACTTGATTCCCCATTTTCTATTTTACATTCTGAACATGTAGAAAGGCTATTTTCTTGATGAAGCAGATTGGTGGATGTGAACATGGGAGAGATTTCAAATCCCTCCTGCAAACGGCCAAGGGGCTGGATCAAATCAAAGCGCTGACCGACACGAAATGATACCAACAGTTGTGAATAACCATTTTGTTAACATGCTGGCTGTGGTGTTGGTTAGTAAATGGAGATTAGAGTTGTGAATTGATGTTTGGGTTTAATAATGGATAGATAATATGCGATTTTTCTCTTGGTCTTATTGGTCCTGTTTGGCTTTGGATGGCCATCAAAACAATGAGCTCTTTTTCTTTCCTGTAATTGCCTAATTAGTTGTATGATAAGTTTAGTTGTATGCCTCCTCCTCAGAATTCTGTCGTTTTCAGAATAACTGGACGGAACTGTCAGATTTGTTTTATTGTGACAATAAAGCTTTTGTCTTATCAATTTCAGCTGGATGTACTGGACCGACTGGGAGGAGGATGAGGTAAATGACAGCATTGGCAGGATAGAGAGAGCCTGGATGGATGGGTCAAATCGTCAGATATTTGTTACATCCAACATGCTGTGGCCCAATGGTCTCACCCTCGATCACGGAACAAACACGATGTACTGGTGCGATGCCTACTACGACCACATAGAGAAGATTTTCCTCAACGGCACCAGCAGAATGGTGAGTCAATTCCAAAATATACATTTAAAGTTTGTATAAAAAAGGTATAATTTTGTTTAGTTAGCGACAAAGTTATCATAAAGATTCTCACTAAGATTGCTTCTCTTGTTGGTCATTATTATAAATAAATTCTCAATTATGTCTTATATGTCTAAATAATAATATGTCGGTTGTTTTTTTTAAATGTTTGTAAAACCAACTTTCATGGAACAATTAAGCAATCAAAGTAATCTAACTGGCCAAGAAATATATTTGTCAAACATGAATATTTATCTATTGTGTATACCAAAGATAAGAATATAGTACATATTGCATATACGTATTAATGCAATTAATGTCCCATTTGTTTTCTTGGAAATAAAGTGTTTATATATACTAGAGACTATAATACTTTAATTAGTTTTATTATTGCAGTTATTTGAACCTTGCTGTTCTTTAATTAAAATGCACCCGCCAAAAACCTCATGCAGAGAATAACGTTATCCGTTCTGTTGAGATATGCACTAATGCATTCTACTCAATTTTCTTTTTGCTTAGGTGGTGTATAATGGCAAGGAACTGAACCACCCATTTGGCATTTCCCATTACCGGAGTTACATCTTCTGGACTGACTACATGAACGCCTCAATTTTCCAACTGAATCTGTCCTCGGGGGACGTTACTCTCCTGAGAAGCGAAAGGCCCCCCGTCTTCGGCCTCCGGGTGTACGATGCCCAAAGCCAACAAGGTGAACGGGCTGCTCCTCCTGGGTGTATATCCACTGTCTGCCCTTTTATGCATGTGTACTGGTTTCCCAATTCCATTTCAACCCAAGCGCCATTGCGTTGCTTGACATTAAAAGAGCTTTGCATTTTCCCGTTTTGAACTTTAATTAAAATATCAGCAAGGTCCATGGTTTGTTGTCCGCAAAGCAATGCACTAGATGTTAATTTTAACCTTAAGAAATCTTGCTGCAAGCGGATTATTTTACCTGATATATTGTATCTTAGTGTATAATGCAAACTAAAGCAAAGTTCTGCAGTACTGTTTTTTCTAAGATGACCAAGTGCTTAGAGCCAAAGTTCCTTGATATTCAAATCTCCTCTATCATTATAAATCTGTAAAGGCATCAAGAGGAAATTTATCGTAAATGAATTATTTAAAGTCCGTAATTGCAGTCCAAGAACAAGGCCAAGAGTAAATGCATTTTGTTTGTGAATTTTGTTCCTAATTTTGTGAAACCTATTAGCTTGATATCTAAACAATCTGACTCAATTATCTTTGATAAAATAACATGCCTTATTGAATTATTCCTTCAGTTTTTAATCTGCCAGTTTAGCACACAGCAGTGATTAATTCACTGTGGTTTACTCAGATAGATAACCATAGTAAGACCTGGTTATGAAAATAGTGTAATGACAGTGGCCCAGTCCGTTAAGGCGCTTGCCCCAGGCAGGCTTGTTCTCTATGATGTGGATTTAGCAAGTTTGAATCCAGATCATGTCATGTGGTGATTGTGATTGGGAAAGCAGTGCTTCTCTTGACTAGTTTCAGGCCAATGTCTCTCATTGGCTTCTACAGGCTGGCAGTGCTGTTGAAAGAGACATGCTTCTTCCCCAGTCAGCATGGAAACTTTTGTTGTGCCCAAGTTGGGGACACGTTCAAAAAACAAAAATGTAGTGTGAAATAATCAAAGGTTAAAATGTGTATTATTATTTTTTTTATTTTTGTTTTTTGGCAGTAAACACATTACATTGTATGCCAATATTATTTTGCTGAGCCTTGAAATTTCAAATACTCCTGGATTGCTTTTAGTCAACATATTAATCATCATTATCAATTCTTATTTAACTTCTCAGGCTTTGTTCTCAGTTAACTGCTTTAATAGCTTAATACAGAACCACAGGTCCTATACCATAACATAGTAGTCTGTCAAGGTTGAACGAGGGATTCCTAAGCAGATCGCGAGACAGAATAATCAGGTGGCAAAGCGATTTAATGAACAGAAGAACAGGCAGCGATACAGAGAGATGGCAATGGTGGGAACAAAACAAAGCAGAGGCACGAATGGGCAGGCAGGCGGAGAATCCGAAAACGGAGCAGGGTCGGCAACACAGGATCGGGCAGGCAGGGCAGAGGCACGAACGGGCAGGCAGGCGGAGAATCCGAAAACGGAGCAGGGTCGGCAACACAGGATTGGGCAGGCAGGGCAGAGGCACGAACGGGCAGGCAGGCGGAGAATCCGAAAATGGAGCAGGGTCGGCAACACAGGATCGGGCAGGCAGGGCAGAGGCACGAACGGGCAGGCAGGCGGAGAATCCGAAAACGGAGCAGGGTCGGCAACACAGGATCGGGCAGGCAGGGTAGAGGCAGGTAATATACAAAAAGACTCAGTAATCAAAGCTGGACAGGTGTGCAGGCGTTGGGTAAGATCTGTACCGGAACAGAACAGAAACTAGCATCGGACAGTTGAAAAAAGAAAACCAGGAATGTCCCGGTGGAAGCGGAGGTACCGGCAGAAACCCTGACAGTAGGCATTGTGAAGTGATTGCCATTAGAATTTATTTTTAAGACAAACTTGGAGAAATGCTAGAAATATTTGGCAACATTTATAAAGACAACCAAAGTGAAGGCCACCACTAATGATGGTAAGCAATCAAAAACAGGAGCTGCAGTCGTGAACTTGGGTGGTTGCCGATCCCAAAAGCCATCGTAAACAGTGTTTATGTTTTCAGGCTCCCCAGATGTGCGGAGTGGGGCGGCTGGAAGGGACGTGGGTTTGCAATGATTACAGTCATTGATGCGCATAAGCACCTATCACAACCCTCCAGAGGGGTGGGCTCTGCCCAGTAGGTGCAACATTGTGCAGCTATAAAGGCAGCGAGGGCCTGCAACATCAACTTTCATCCCATGGTTTTTCACGTGGCAGTGCCCCAAAGATCACAAAACAATCCCATTATCTTTTCACTGTTTATATATCTATTGCATCCCCTTTGGGTCACCAGTAGGAGGCCACATGTTTATCTCCTAATGGATTTCAAATCTACGAGGGGCAGAATCTGCTAATTTGTAGTAATAGAGTCAAGCAATTTCCTTTATATTTCGTTCATTATTAATTGGTCCGTTTATTTTATGTGTAATTTTTCATTGTTTTTTTAATGGTGTATACTTTTTTCTGAAGTGAGTGCTCCTCCTGGGCTAGCCACAAATTGCAGGTTATATCCCCTGAAAACCACACCCTGCACTCTTAGAGTGCTGCAAAATTTATAATGGTTTCAAATTCTTCTATTCTATTCTTCTGGCATCAGTTTCTATAGGGTTAATTCCAGTCACACAGAAAAAGTGGAAACATCCACAAGAATATATATAGTGTCCCTTCAGCAGAAAAGTAGAGGGAAGGGTAAGCACTGAAGAAAAAGCCAGCTGGGATTTCGATCCAAATTCTCTGCATGTCATGAGAAGTTAAGCTAGCCATTTCTCCAAAGCTCATGTCACTGGATAGATTAATTGGATCTCTTCTCTGGAATTACCGATTGGCTCTTAGAAAATAGAGGCCTTTATCTCATTGGTTCAGGCTCTCCATCTGGACTTTTTAGAAACTGAAGCCTCACAATTGTCCCCATACTTCAAATGAACAATTGAGAGTTTCTCCACAAAAAAGCTTTTCGTCTGTCAAGCCTGAGTGTGTGCTTGCCTCTGACCACAAGACAAATTATTCCTCTAAAATGATAAAAATGTCAAATATGCCTTCTAAACAATGTTCCCAATAATTCAAATTTAATGCATGCATTTATTTGTGATATGACCTGCTGGTGTCACCTCAACATGGAATAGAAAATTGTTTTTGGATAAAAAAGTTCTTACGGGATAGCTTAAGGTTTTTTTTGTTTATTCTCGTATTTCATGTTTAGCTCTTTTCAAGGGCTACAGGCAGGAGAAATGATAACAAACCAGACATTTTCTGAAGACCCACTGCACATGAAGAACTTGAATAATTGTGGCTCAATTGAATCCTGGTTGTCCTGCAGGTGACAATGCATGCCGGGTCAATTACGGGGGTTGCAGCACCCTGTGCCTGACCATTCCAGGGGGGCGCGTCTGTGCATGCGCTGACAACCAGCACCTGGAGAAGAACAACGTCACCTGTTCAAGTAGGCCTCCCTCTTTACCCTCGATAATGTAGCTCTGAAGTATCTATAATCAATTTCGGAGATTGCAAGTACTTAAAAAGAAAGCAGATTATGCCTGTACGATTATGCTAGCCAGAAAATGTCTGTCTGTCTGTCTGTCTGTCTGTCTCCAAAGGGAGTCAGTGTGCAAAAAGCTTTCTCTTCCGTGCATTGTGGGAGGGGGAGAGGGGTCAAAATAAACCCTGCTGTAACAATTTTCTAGCTTGTTTTGTCTGGCTGATTGTGTAATTGTTTAAACACGGGTCCTCTCTGAAGTCACGCCTGAAGAGGAGGGGCCTCAGCGGTGTAAAAACGACGAATTTCAGTGCCACAACCACCGCTGCATCCCTGCCAATTGGAGGTGTGACGGGGATGACGACTGCCTGGACGGCAGCGATGAGGAAACCCACATTTGCCGTATGTGTTTCCCGTCCAACCCTGCTAAAGTTCAGTCCTCGAGGGCCACAGTGCTGCAGGTCTTAGAGTCACCCTTCAATTAGAAACTGATTTTCATTAGGAATATTAGTTTAGAATATTTCCTTCCTAAATTTCCTAAAAACTTTTTTTATTTATTAAACGGATAAGAGGCAAGGTGAAATGAAAAGATACGGAGACTATGCCCCTCAAGGACTGGAGAAGATTTTAAGTTATCTTCTTCATGCAAAAGCTTGCCGTTGACTGAATTAGGTGAAATTCGTTTTCAGTTTGTGGTTTTAAATGATTTTTTTCAAACTTTAAAGTGATTTTTCAAAAAGAAAAACCAAATTACTAATATAATTGTTCACAGTACTTACTAGGCTGGGGTATCCGTCAGTTCTGATAAGTCTCTAATTAGATAGCTCATTGTGATCAGCTAATTCATACTCACATTAAGCATTCAACTTCAGTCAACCTATGCATGATTAGTGTTCTTGCTTGTAAGAATAATTGCCTGGGAATGGTAAAAGCTATAAAAATGCATCAAAAAACAGAAATGACTAAAACCAGACAAAATCAGTAGAAACAATTTAGTCTTTGAAAGTAATAAAAGGAAAAGAGCTTCGGATTTAGAGTTTTCACTCTGCGACTGCGTAAATAGGACAGCTATAAAGTGTGGGTTTCCCCTCCATGGCAGGTAACCACAGTTGCCCTCCGGAACAGTTCAAGTGCCTGAATAACCGCTGCATCCCCAAGAGATGGCTTTGTGATGGTACAAACGACTGTGGGAGTGACGAGGATGAGGCCAACTTCACCTGCTCTGGTAAACATGCTTCATTTACATCTAACATATTCAGGCACATAAATCAAATCATGGGATACAATATTCGTAGTTATTCTTAGTTAGTTACAACAAATTTTGTCAAATTGTCAATAGTTTTAAGCCCCTGTCTAAATGGGGGTTGGGGGGGGGGGGTGTGATCGGAAGAGCAC